>CAEFZY010032677.1:0-30741 GCA_903066815.1 Brachyrhaphis roseni | reverse complement strand
GGGACGTAAAACGGAAAGAAGAAGAAGAAGAAGAAGAAGAAGAAGAAGAAGAAGAAGAAGAAGAAGAAGAAGAAGAAGAAGAAAAAGAAAACAAATGAGATGGCATTACCACGGCGGTCTGATGTGAGATGGATGCTGGAGTCTATGATGAAACAGCAAGAGGGATGTGTTTTAAACACCACCATAAGCCCAGTGAGAGGAAAATGGGAAACAAACTGTATTTGTGTCACATAACCAAACTGTTTGCAAGGTGACAAAAACAGTCAGGGTTGGAAAGAAGTAAACCTTGTAATTGTTTTTATTGTTTTCTACGTTGGGACGTAATAAAAGAAAAAAAAAAGTCCTCTGATGTTTTCCAAGGAAATACCTCTCATCTAACTGACCTTGGAATTTTCTCGCACAGTTGAGGAGAAATTATGACCAACTTGTTCATTAAAATGTTGCTGTGTGACTTTAAAAAGGAGGTAGAAAGAGCAGAGGGTTCAGTGAGAGGAGCAACCTGTTTAAATACATACTGGAAACTGCCGACGTCAGTCACGTTTAGCGTAAACACGTATTTCCTTCATTTGTTTATGCAGCAGCTCTCAAAAGTCTCCACATCCCTGCAAAACAAACAAGTTTATGAGACCAACAAAACAATACCTAATTTTAAGTTCCATCCAGTCACATTGACAGGTTGATGTTAAAACACACAAATTGAAAAACCACAAAGTGACACTACCGATTAAGAAATGCATATAATGACCATAAAATCCTTACATACTGTATTTACAAACGATCTGCGTTTCCATTAACCATAAATTTGCGCAAATTGAAAGTACAAACATAAATTCGCTTAATGGAAACATGGCAATTTAGAAAAAAAATCTCTGTCTCTCGTCATACTGACATAATAACGTTGTGCACTTGCTGCAGCTTTGTCAGCTGCACAGCCATGATGTACGTTTATCATTTCATGACATCCCTAAGTTTCTCTATTAAACAAAATCTGATAAATGTTTCTCTTCTGGAAGCAGCCATGAGAAGATGGGAATCGCCTGGCTGTCGGTCATCTTTGGCAAAAGATGGCTGATGAAGGAATTATGGGAAAACCTGTCATGAGGTTGAATTGATCGCATTTTGTCATTCAGATGCATGGACCCACAATTCCATTATTCACCAACTAAGGGCAATCCATGACGAGAAGGCCTGATGGTTGTCCTCTTTGTCCTAACCGTGAGTGCTTCAGCTCTCTCCTTTCTCTCTTTCCCATCTCCGACTTGTCAGCGTCCAACAATAACAGCGTGTGCTCTTGAACTGATATTTCGGTGGAATCTGACCGGGCTGATGTTGACGTTGCACAGTGTGAAATGCTTAAGTCTGAAATTATTTCAGAAATCTCACATTGTGTGCGTCTTACAAGGGATACAGCGCCTGCAGCAGCCTGACGTAGATAGAGCCATACTTTCATGTTGTTTGCTGCACATATCATGTGAATGATGCAGCTGACATTGAGAGTCACTGGTCCAACCAACATTTTTTCAATCTGTTATTGTATGTGCAAACTGTGCCTCAGCTCTGCTCTCAGCTGTCAGGAGGAGCTCCTGGTGTAATCTTCTGTTTCTGTGTTCTGCTCATCTTGGTAGTAACAAGGGCTTTGAGTTTCTGCTGCATTTTCTATCAACATGATGTGTTTTTCTCTGAAAGTATTTTCTGTCTTTTTCCATTCTCTAGAGTGGTCTCACATGAAACCCCGTACGGTTTAGCAGTTTGGCACCAACAACCATGCTACTTTCAGTCACTTAGAGTTAAGGTCAGACTCATCAGACTCTGATGACATCACACACAATTCTTAATATTTCCGTAGAAGTTACCATAACAAAAACTGGTGATATTGTATTACTTCCAAAAGAACATAGACAAAATTGTCGCTGAATTGCAGCAAGAAAACTGAACAATAACGAGGCCAAATGACACGAGGTTGGCACATGTCTCTTGAAGTACATAAGCAGACTCTTCCATGGCAACTTGTTCCAGATCATCTTGGTTGCATGTTCTTCGAAAATGACCAGTGACCTTAAGAACCTGCCAAAGATTCTCAATGGGATTAAGATCTGGGCTCTATGAGGGCCACTCCAAAGTCCTTTGGTGTCCCTCTAAAGTGGAAACTGCATTATTAGGGTTGAAGGCCTCTCCCTTCCTTCTCCAAACAAAAGCAACGTCCCTGTGTCCAAAGAGCTTAAGGCGAGACTCTTCAAACCCAAGATCAGACAAATTACCATGATTCATTCTTTGGCAAACTTAAATTGATGTTTCAGCACTGGAGATTTTCTTGAACACTGACCTAGGCTCAAAATCCTCCACAATGAAGAGGTCTCACCAACTTTTCTTTTACTGGACATCAAGTCCAGTAGAGCCCAGGTGAGGAATAATCACTATGGCAGAGACCAGAGGATACTTGTTGACAACTCTGATTGTTTTGTTGTTGTTGTTGTTGTTTTTTTTTTGTCTCCAAAGTTTTTGAGATCTTGTGCTCACAGCCACATCCAGGTTTGTTTGCAACAGAATTTGCCTCCTGGTGTTTTGCAATGATGCAACGTACAGCTGTTCTACAGACCATGAAACGTTTGGAAAAGACTGTCTAGGCCTTCACCCTCATGATGAGCCTCTATCCTCTTTCTGAGGTACAGACTCATGTCTTTTGTTTTTGTTTGTTTGTTTTTTTTGGAATGATGAATTTCCTTTTACCAAAAGTATCAGTGTAGTCCCTGGCCCTGCTGACCCTAACCGGAGTTTCTTTATGAAAGGTCCCATGTTGATTGATTACTCAGATGTGGTTAATTGACTTCTCAGACTTGTCTTTGAATTAATTATAGCAGCATAGGGCAAATAGTTTCCGCCTTCTCATTTTTTCAGCGTTCTTGTTACAGTCCAGCATGTCATTGTCATTGGAAACAATTCGAGTTTAATAGTAAAGCACATTTCAGCAGCAAGGTAGTTCAAAGTGCTATAAAAATATCATAAATACATAATATATCAGTGAAAACCAGCAGCTGATATTACATTCTGTCAAGTAACATCTATAAAATTATCAATACGCATCAAATATGTTGGTCAGTGCTCCACTTGTTACAGGTCAAAAGCAACAGGTGGGTTTTTAGTCTTGATTTAAAGGAATTCGGTGATTCAGCTGTTTCGCAGTTTTCTGGAAATTTCTGCAAGGTTCTAGATGCCTACAAGCATTGACTCACTGCTACGTGATTGGCTGATTCACTACGGTCATTGCAATCAATCAGACATTTGTGCCTAAATATGTGGCCGATGAACCGTAATCGATTGTCTCCACGACATTCCATGTATTCTTCCTCTGTGAGCGTGAGGTTGGAAAGTGAACACACAACATGTCTGGGAACTAGCCGGATGCCCACTGCACTTCGTAAAGTGGCACTTCCTTCCTCAACACACTCCAGACTATGCGTTGAACTGCTGCCTGGCAACCATCTGGACAGGACCCAACAGCTTTGTGTGTGTGTGTGTGTGTTAGCGGGACAGCTTCAGTGTGGGACTGACACTCACGTTTGGCTCTAGCTTGAGCTAACGACAGACTCTCGACGGCCATAAATTCTCGCTGTCTACATTATTGTCAGGTACGGCTTGTGTTTGGCTATTGTGCACGTGGGTGTGCGCCATGCTGGTGTGTCTGAATTCAGCAGCACTCTTGTTAGGAAATTCCACGCCACATTATTGGGTAGTCTTGGTGACGGAGTGGCTTCATTCCCAGACTGGATCCTGAGGGATTAAAATAAAAGACAAAACTCTGCAAAAAAATATATATATAAATCAGTCACCTGTTCGCTAACGAGAGTGACGTTTTTAACTATCTGGAGCTGAGAAATTAGGACTATCACAAGGCTAACAATTTGCTTTTGATAATTCTGGGGCCTTTTCACTGTCTTGGCTGGGACCAACGTATTCATCTAGATCCAAATTCGAAATTCCTTTCCCCTTCTTTTAATCAAATCCTTCCAATTTAGAAAGGATTCCAGAGCAAAGGGTTTGGGGGGTGGCGGTGTTGTGGGGGAGGGATGGGTGGATGAAGTTCCAGCAGATGCCTTAGTGATGGCAAAGGAAGCTGCAGCGCCGAAGCAGAGGGTGATACATCACAGCCATCCTCGCAGGGAGGCGGTGGTGAGGCACAAGTAAACGCTCCTAAATCATCATCCTGGGACAGATGGGGGCAGAGGGGAGGGGCCTGTCACATGACTCCCCCATGCCCTCCTCCATCAAAACAAACTATCAACGGTCAGGGCCAGGGGACAAATGTGACAGCAGACCAACAACTTGTAAAGGAGCTGTTGTCTTTGTTCCAATGATTGCAAAACCTCAGACATAAGGTGGACTATCAGGAGATTGGTAAAAAAAAAATGTCAGCTGACCATTTTGTATTCATTTTTCAGTCAATTGGTAACAAACACTTCCAACATCAAGTATTCATCCTCTTTTTGTGTGTTTTATCGCTCTACAAGACACAAAAGTGGTGATTTATGACAGACCAACACAAAGTGAAGTGGGGCATAACTTTGAATTGGAAGCAAAGTTATTATTCCTTGTAAATAACAATCTGAAAAGTCTGCCATGATTTACTTCCCCAAAGCAGTATCTATTAAAAACTGATTTTGCACCAATTATAATTTCAGTTTTATTTTGGGGTTCATTTCCGCAAGCTTTATGGGACTTCCTCTAGCATTATTTGATGCTAAAGTTAATCAAACTGAGTCAGATTGGATGGAGAGTATCTTATTTTAGAGTCTTGCCACGGGTTCTCAATTGCTTTAGGTTTGGACTTTGACTGGGCCGTCTGACACTGATCTAAGCCACTCCATTGTAGTTCCGCCTGTGTGTTTAGAATCAGGGTGATGCTGGTGAACGTCTGAGAAGAAAATCAGCCGCATAGCATGCTACTGCCACTGGGATTGTGTTGGGTTAGTCTTGCTGCTGCACAAACCATTTTGCATGATGGCAAATACACGCCATATGACTTTTCTGTCACATCTCAGTTGTGCACTACTTTGTGTTGGACTGTCACAAAAAAACAAAACAAAACAAAAAATATCCATATAAAATATTATGACAACCAGTTTGTTGCCGCAATATGAAAAATTGTGAAAAGTGAGCACTTTTGCAACTCCCAACGCGAGGTTTTGATTTCGGGTGTGATGTTATTTCGGGCTGCATGGCTGCTGACGAACCGTCAGCAGGAACTAGAATCGCATAAATAAATGCATGGAGCTCCTCGCTGCATGGGAGGTCTTTAGCATGTTCTTGCACTCCCACAGATATTTAACATATGTACTTTACACTTTTAAATCACTCTGCAGCAGGAAGCCACGCAGACATCTGGAAGAAAAAGGAAAAAAAAGCAACAAAAAAACTCTTCTTCAAGGTGAGCTCAGAAAATAAAAGCACATTTTGAAGCCTCCTCCAAAATAAGGCAGAGAACAACAGCGCACAGAAAGAAGATTTCTGCTGCTCTTTTTAAATGCATGGAAGGGAGAGGAAAACAGACTGCACCCCTTGATAATAAAGAGCAAGTTTATGCTAAAATGAAAAAGAAGCTCCCTACCCCCCTCCTCTCTTACGACCTTCTATCTGCTAACACACACACACACACGCACCCTCTCCTCCCTTAGCCTATATAAGCAGACAGCAGCTGAGCTGGCCCCCTCCGCCCTGCATTCTCTTCCTTCACTTAAACATACAAAAGCTACGTGTGCAGCTTTTAAACACGTCAGAACATTTCTGCTGGTTTCTTGGTGCAACTTTTAGGCAAAACGAAAAGATGAGCTGTTTTGCTACAGACAGAGCGAGCGGTGCACCCAGCAAAGCTCTGCAATGTGGAGAGAAAAGGCTGAGCTGCGCAGAGAGCTGCTGCCTCCCATCCCCCACAGTCACATAGCAAAGTTCTGCTGCTTTTGCAAGCGGCGGTGCTGCCTTCACGTGCTCCACCGGAGGCTCGGTTTTTGCAGCGTTTAGGTGCTCTTGGAGACGAAACGGGCAGCAGCGCATCTATAGTTTTCAGTGTTCAAAAAAATAAAATAAAAATAGAACGTGAAGCAATGTGAAATAAGTCACTGAAATCTAAAATAAAACTTGCATCGTAGGCATTTTGATTTTGTTTCTGTTCAAGTCACACCTTCAAACACTCATGCTGCTTTTGCTGACAGATGCAAACATTTATGAATGCTTGTTTGAAATGATCAGAAATTGCAGTTCCCTAAATGGTGACTAAATATAAAAGTGGTGAAAATGATATTCCCCAAAAAGATCTCTGGCTCTGGCTGACGTGCTTTTTAAAGCTTAACTATCTCCATTTCAAGCCAATAAAGCTGCAGTGTGTGGCTTTCATTAAAAAAAAATGTTTTTGCATTTTTGTTAAAACTGTCACCAGGTCCTGACAGTACTGTATGAGACAGATAATCTGTAAAAAGACCAATCTCCTCCACCTGCGCCCAGTGCTGCTGTTGCCGTCTGAAGAAATGCATCATACTGGTCAAAAACAACCAATCAGAGCCAGGAGGAAAGGCTTAGTGCTGTCAATCATTCTTGTGAACATGCTGCTAAATGTGCTGATGGCAGAAAAACAACTCAGGAAAACTGTTTATCCAGATAATCTGATTGGTTGTTTTTAGTTAGCACTGAAAGCACCAGGAGAAGGTGAAAAAGTATTTTTTACACATTTACAGTTTCAACACTAATACCTCAAAATCGTTTCACTTAGAATAACTTTTCTGATTGTGTCTTTTGTGCTTTTTTTTTTTATAGTAAGTAGTAAATAGAATCAAGGCTTCCAAGCTATGACAGATGACAAATGAAGCAAAGTGGCACTGCACGACTTGTTACAGCTCAGTAGTCTTCTGTGAAGATCTATCCAGGCATTCCCAGTTTACATGGGAACGCTTTATTGTCTAAAATGGGTCAATAGTTTCAAAAACACCTGCGTCCACACAGGACCATTTCTAGAAATATTTTCACCCACACACAGAATTACCAAGAGCGGAGAACGAACCAAGAAGTGCTACTGTTACTCCTCCAGGACTGTAAGTGGCGCCAAACAAGGTGTTTGACATTGTAGCTACAAGGTTAACGGTAAATGCAACAGGAAAACAAGAATGGTGAACAGCAAAGCGTGAGTGGAGTCTTTTTGTGTATAGTGACAACGAAGTCGATCCTCTTTTCTTCTCGTTTCGTCATTGACGTTGTTATGTACGATGCGCTTGAGTTTATAGGTCAGGCTAGACATCGAGCTAACACGTAAGGACTTTCACAAAAGCTACTCATTTCAGCAAGTTTTGTCTTCCTTCTTTTCATACATATTCCACAAGGACCAAGAAATTTGTTAACTTGCTTGACATGGTGAGAGCTAGAACGAAGGTCAGTTCTGGCCAGAAACTTTCCTGAGAAATCAAATGCAGACCTCCCGAGAAATCCATGCCAGCGGGAACCTGGGGATGACAACATTACAGCTTTTCCCCTAAACCCACAATCAATTTATGAGCAATAACTCAAGAATTGTGATACTACAAATCAGAGAAGAGTAATGCAATTCTTTTTTCCCAGCCCAAGAGAGGACTTCACATGCATAGACCTTAAGGAGAAAGAAAGAAATTATCTTAGTGCTAACTAGCCGTTAGCATACCAGACTTGCTTATATTTAAAAACCATAGTGGTTGTTCAACTATAAATTTGTGGTTATTTACCATGAAAATTATGTATGTAAAAGACAATAATATGCAAATGTGACAGTTTAACTTTAAGGGAGGTCTATAAAATAAGTTGTCCAAGCTGTAAGTTTTGCCGACCCATTTCAGATGGCCTGTTAGCTTACCGGGTGAGTCGGAGCTTTCAACTTCCTGTCCAGGAATTGTTTTGACTGGTGTGTGTGAATTCATAGAGATATCTAGGTATAACATCACCTAGCCCTGACTTTAACCAATATGTTTTTCTTTTTAGCTTGTATTGTTTTTTAAATTGTGGTAAAAATCATCTTTCACTGGATGTTGTTTGGCGTAAGAGTTAGCTCGACTTCCTCATGAGAATTTTCTGAGTTTCAAAACGTGGTTCACAGGTGCTGGGTGAGATTTTGTTCACATTATTAGACCTCTTGTGTATTCTTTGACTAACTTTTCAAATAATTTGTCTATTTGTGCTGCATATTTCTTGTTGTCCATTGTTTCTTTAAAATGGGTAAAAACTCTGTGTACCATTTGGGAAATCTCATTCTATTCCCCATTTATCTTAGAGGTCAGAATCTTCTAATGTAATTCTTGGAGAACCAGCGGGGCTTGCTCACAGGTCAGGTCAACTATTGTTGGCAGGTGTTTATTCTTTATATATTTCAGACACCGAATAATCACACGTCCTACTAGGATATGCACACCTTTAAATGGGGTTTAACTGGCATGTCTTTTTTTCTTTCCTAGCCTAAGATAAATTGTATTTTGTGTTGCAGATCAAGCGATTTAGAAAATGCCGACAACACATGAAGTACGCATGAGGGCTGCTGCTAAGAGAGCGCGAGGCAGGCAGGCAGGCAGAGAACATGAAGAAAAGGGGGTGGGGAGGGAGATACTGCTGAAGAGCTTTAGAATCCTTTTCTGTATCAACCATACAGAGCGAATTTATGCTTCCTCCAAATCTCCTCTCACTCTCACGCGTGCTGGGGGGAGATTTGCGTCTCAGCAAACATTGTGTTGCGCGTTATATTTTGGTGACCCCATACACTGTCACTTTTCCACCAGTGCTGTTTCTCTTTTTCTGTCTTCACTTCCTGCTCTATTACTGGCTCGGTACATCCCCCATCCTTCTTTCTGCTCTCTCTCTCTCTCCCTTTTTCTCTCTCTGTCACTCTCTCTCTCTCACTCACTGACACAAGCACACACACATTTCGCAGGCACACACAGGTTGTAATTTCATGCTTTCCTCCACTTTCCTGCGCTGTGCTCACTCCTCTCATTTGCAGCTGCAGACACATGGAGGCAGTCATTTCCACCCATTAGCCCACTCTCATAGAAGATGACACTGTAACCTATTTTGTTTCACTCTTTTCACCACCTAATAAGATAAGATAGTAAGAATCCTGGATGCGCAGTGATTAGATGAATGTAGGCCAGAACACAATCACCTTTTTTTATTATTATTCACTCGAAAGGAGCTCACATGGTTAACTTTAAGGCAGGATAGTGGAGGAAAAGACATTTAAATTTGTGATTAGCATAAAGCTAAGCTCTTATGAAAAAAAAGTCTTGCTGTACATAAAACCATTACAGTCAGTTTTACACACCAACCACGTGTGTCATGTTTATTTTTGGGCTTCAGTGATACATTTGAAATATTAGATTTTTTCCCCCCAGGGTGATAAAGATTGGTTGCACAACATTCAACTTAGATGAGTTTTTAAAAAGTACGATTTGGATATTTGACCGCTATTCTCAGCAGAACTAGCAGAATTCATTTAAATCGGGCGGTTCCTGGTGAAGAGCGTCCTTTTACGTCGGGCTTTGGTTGGTCCATTCTGAACACAAATCTAGAAGTTTAATTTTAGCCTGCTTTACCTGTCCCAAAACAAGATTCGGTGTGGCTCAAAGTGACTCTTGTTCAGTAGGAATCGTACTGAAATGTATGATTCACTTACACATTTCAACCACCTAGTTGTTTATTTCAGACCCGTGCTTGACAGTTTCTACCGTCTCAGTTGCTGAATTTTGGTGACAAATTTGAAGATTAGGACTCCTCCTTTTCACGGTGGATACAATACCACCACCAGCATGTTTGACAGTTGGTACTGATCCTAGGTTTGACCCTTGCAAAGACTCGCCTTGACTCCTCCAAAGCATTCTTCTTGCCATTGTACCGAAAGTCGCTGAACTTATCTTAGAAGGTTTTTAGAGGGCCACGAGATTTTCCCATGGTATGCATCTCTATTTTTTTTTCTGAGATCATCTCTACGTTCTTTGGAATTTGCCATCATTCCAAATTGTCTTTAGTCTAAGTAGTGCTTTCAAACTAATTACTTTTGTGCCGGAGAAGAGAACCTGCCAACTGCAGTAAATCATCAACACTAACAAAATGATGATATGCCTACAAGTTGCCAAGTTAAAAGAAAATCTGGAACTATTAGTCCAAGTCAATTTGGAAAGCATTCACAGCGCTTCCCATTTATCTACAATAAATACAATAAGGTTACCTTATTGTAACCTTATTACAATAAGGTTGTAATAAGGTTACAACCTTATTCCAAACTGTATTAAATTAATCTCTTTCTTCAAATTTCTACACACAACTTTATGACAATGTGGGAACTTTCTTTGAGTGCTTTGCAAATTAAGAAAAACAAAAACAAAACAAGAAATAATCACATTTACATGAGTATTCATAGCCATTGCTTAAAACTTTGTTGATCCACTTTTGTTGAGTTGTTCAGAACATGCTAGTTAGAATTCATACTACATTTACAATTCCAGCTTCAGATTAACTGGCCTACTGTTAACTTTGTTTTCTTTTAATATCTAATATTATAGTGATTTTTTTTTTAATGTAGAAAATTACTCAATGCTGATCAACTTTTTCACGAAGGCAACATGTTCCCGCACCGTTTCAGCGAGCCTTCTCCCTCCTGTTTGCTCTACAACACTGTAAACATGGAAACCAGCTCGATCCAGATCCAGATCTCGCTCTGTGCTCCACTCCGGGTTTTAGTTTTCTCGCGACAGGTCAGTAAGATGGCTGTGTCTCGCGGAGCCTCGTGCTGGTCTGGTTGATTTCTAGCTCGCGCTCTCGTTCTGTAACAGACCCCCCCCCCACACCCCCCACTCCAACACACACACACACACGCACAGAAAGGCACAGTGACTGGTGTCGGTGAAATTCATTTCCCTGGCTCTGTATTTATACATTCTTTCTTTCACAAACTTTACTCTCTGTGTTTGAAGTTCAAACGCGGTCGCTGTGGATTACCGGACACCGGTGCGACCGGAGGAACAAGGGGGGAATGAACCTGGACGACGGGTATGTTGTTACAAATGTAATTTTATTATTATCCAATGCTTCTTCGGAGTTTAACTGCGAGCGAGTCGCCGTGCTGAAAGAGAGGTAAAGAAAGAGTGGAGGCGAGAGAGAGGGGGATATCATGGCCGCTCAGGTCGCCAGCGTCGCTGCTCTCAACACTAGCCCGCCATCCGAACTCAAAAAGCCGGACCGGGACCCACAGGACGAGTCGGTACCGGGCGAGAAGCAGCATGAAAACAAGGACACGGGACCTGACGCGGGATCTCCGGTACAGAAGGAGCTGCAGGACGGGAGCGATGATGGGAACACTGGGGGAGGAGGGGATCCTGACATGAAGAACGGCAACGGGAATCTACCCAGGGTAAATAATAACAGCAGCAATCAGAATGATACAGGCGGGCCCGAAGGAAATAACCTGCCCGGGATGGGCCACCACCACCCCGGACCCTTTCCTCCACCCCCTTACGGCTACAACCAGCCCTACAGTCGGGGCCCTTTTCCTCAACATGGCGGACAACAAAGCCCTGGCATGGCAGCTGCATCGGGGCCGGGCATGATGGACCCTTACCCCGCTAACTCACACGAACACGGCTACCACAACAACTACAACAGCTACACCCCGTTCCAAAACAGGACTTCCTACCAGGGCCAGGGATACGGGCCCATGAGCTCCCCGCGGAACAACCAGCCTCCGGCGGCTGGGGGGCAGCCAGGCAAGCAGCAGCAGCAGCAGCCAGCAGGAGGAACCACCGCTATGGCTGCCTCCTACAGCAACCAGAGGTACAACATGGGGAACCAGCAGCCTACATCCACGCCAACTTTGAACCAGCTCCTGACATCCCCCAGCTCCGCCAGGAGCTACTCCAGCTACCCCCAAGGAGACTACAACAATCAAGAAGGGGCCAACAAGGGAGTAGGAGATATGAGCAGCAGTCAGTTTGGTGGGGTCCATCCGGGTTGGCAACAAAGGACCCACCACCCCTCTCCCATGAGCCCGGGAAACACTGGACAACCAGGCAGCAGGAACCAGGTAAACCCCACCTGCCGCTCTCGCCTCACTTTGACAGTGCAAGTGGCTGAGAAGAGGCAACGTTGAGCTGCATTTTGCATTGGATCAGCCATTGTCTGTAAAGCAAGAGCTCTATAAAATGGCTGCCTCTCTGTTGCTCTCTACACCAGCCCTGCAATGGTTGTTTAAAGGGAGAATCGTGGTGCATATTCCGGGGAAAGTCAACGCGGGGTTGTGTGCTCGGTGCGGGGCAGGAGTTTGACTAAGTAGATCAAGAGTTAGCGAGGAAAACTTGTGTGTATTACTGTGAGTGTGTGTGTGTGTGAATAGAGGAAGGGATGAGGTGATCTTCCCTCTCAAATCTCCTCTAGCTTTCTGTGTTGACATCAGTGCAGCTCCTGCTGTGTGTTTTTTTTTTTATTATTACTGTGAGGATCTGCGGTCAAACCGCTTGTCTGTGATCCTGAGCTCCCCTCTGGAGGGTGTGGAGGGGGGCAGAAGGGCAGATAAAGTTGTCTCCGCGGCTGTCAGGGCGACAAACAGGATGCAAATGACAGCGATGACCGTTAAAAAGCATTTGCATAATTACACAGAGGGAGAAAAAAAAATATAGATCTAAAGAAGAAAAAAAAAGAAAACCGTTTCTTTTCTAACTAAGTCCGTGCGCACTCGGTTAAAAATTGCGATCGGTGACCCGCTAATGACTCATCCCGACCGGGAACGCGGCTCGGTCGGACTCGGTTCGGCTGCTCCACCGCCGCCTTTCACGTGGCCCCGCTCGCTTTCGAGTTGGCAAAGTGCAGATTGCCTTTGCTTTGGGATTTGAATTATGGAGGTAAAAATCCTGCTGTCAGAGCCAGGAGACAGTTGGTCTTGAGTTGACATGCGAGCTGAGATCTGATTGGCTCCCTGCTCCTCCGCTCTTGGCCATTTATAATTGCCTGTAATGGAAGGGCTGCAGAAAAACAGCATCCCCCCCTCCAGCCCTCCTCTCTGCCCTGGTAATGTGTTCCTCCACATTCATTGGGCCTCATTTGGCGTCTTTTTAGTATCATTTAAACAATATTAATCCCCCCCTTTTTTTACAACATTAATTGCATATCATATTTATTTAGAAATCTTCTGTGGTCGCTAATATTACCTGCTGTATAAACAGCAGAAACGGTACAAATTGATTTGGTTCTATTTATTTTCGAGCACAGTTTTGCTCACTTCCTCCCACTGCAGTAATTTGCATGCTGACTGTAGTGTTGTGAGTCTTATATTATTTTTGTTCATATTCATGTGTTTAGCTGAACCCTCCCTCTCTACTCCTAAGTCATTTCTATCATTTTCAGGACACAAGGAGTTTTCTTGTTTTGTTTTGGGGTTTTTTTCCCCTCCAAGTCTACCAACGCCAGCTCAGCAGATCGGGTAGGTGTGGCCATGTAGCCACCGTTTGCAGCGTTGCTCTCCGCTGTTTCCAGATCAGGTGTGCAGAAGGAGGCCTACGAGCTCGGATGTCTTCTCCCCCGCCATGTGACACTCGGACTGGCGGCGGTTCTGTTTACAAGCAAACCCCGAGGTGTCAGCCAAGTGTCACAGCTTTCTTCTTTCTTTCTTTCCTTTTTTTAACTGTAGGTTTTTCAATTGCCTAATTTACTTCCACTGGCAGAGTTTCCATGTCCCCAGTGATTACCTGCACCTCGGCGCACTTGTGGTGTTTTTACTCCACCTCGTGTCATGGGGCAGATCACAGCGCTCTGTATGATGTTTAGTTTTTATGTTACAATATCTGTGGAATAAAATTGATTAAAGCACAGATTGATGGGGGATTCTGTTGTATTAGATTGTCCTTATATTTACGTCAAAGGCCCTTCTACTGCTTATCCTGTTCCACATTTTGTCATGTCACAACTAGAAACATTAATATATGTTTTGTAATAGAATAAAGTCATGCATACTTTCAAGATCTTTTACAAAAACTAAAAAAATCTGAACAGTGTGGCGTGCTTTTGAATTCAAAGCTGAGTAGAATTACCCTTCATTTGAAGCAATTCAGTTGGGTTACGTCTCTACCAGCTTTACACATCTAGAAGCGGGCGTTTTTCCTCGTTCTTTGTAACGTGACTTGATTGGATTTATTGTGTACTTTGTTTAGGCAATATTTTAGCATGCTGCTTTTACAATTGCTTTCTAGTTTGAAGGCGAACCTCCAGTCTAGTTCCCAGCTCAGCAGATCGGGTAGGCGTTTAATCAGTTTTAATCAAACTCCAGTTTGTCTGCCATGAAAGTCCGGTTCGTTCGGGGAGGTGTGAACGCACAATTGAACTCCAAAGAAGTGAACTCTGGTCTGCCTAAAAATCCAGGTCTCAGTTTGGTTGAAGTGAACTCTGGCGCAGGTCTATTGCATATGTGAATACCAAACACACCAAAGCAGGAAACGGACTAGAGCGCGGGGCATTCTGGGTAAATTAATCCAAAACAAACGTTCAGATCTAGTGCTAGTGAGAGAAATGGCTTGTGGTCTTTTACAAATAATAGAGAAATCCTAGTACTGTTAAAATTTGATGCCACTTCATTTAGTTTTTACATTTAGTTTATTAGTTTATTTATAACCGGGATAATGTGTAAAACACCTCAATGAAAGATGCCTTGCACCTGATTTAGCTTCAGCTAGTTTCTGTTTGTTGATTCATAGCGGATGAGTTAATAAAGTCGTCTATCATAGAACATACATTGTATAATCCCATATATCCTATTATACAATCACTGTACAAAGCTAGAAAATTACAACATATATAATATTAAATGCCAAACATCTGCTCTGTAATCACTAGTGCCAAAATTAGTTATTTTTCTGTTGGTTTTCTAACAACTTTTTCCTGGCATTATGAGAGAAGTCCTTAAGATACGTGTAAAGTTTAAGACTTTCATGTAAAAAGAAGCTGCACTCAGAGGTTTTTGTGTTGTTTCTTTCAGTGGTTCTTGGTGCAGCGCCACCACGGGCGAGGAGGAAAACAGGTTTTTCAAAGGGTTTGACACAGTGCTGCATGAAAGAGAACCACACCAGCTAAAAATTGAACAAATGTTTCAATTTTGGACCCCAATTGAACCAAGTATACCAGGTGTGAAAACACCCTGACAGATCTCCTTTCTGGTGTTTCTATTCCCATTAAGCCAGCGTCTCTGTCTTCTTGTGCCCACAACATGACTCTTCCACTACCGTATTTCATAGTTGGTGTCATGTCTTTAACGTGTCAGTTGTCTTCTAAGCCCAGTGTGTTGGATCACAAACAGGAAGATTTGGTTTCAAATGACCAGAACGTCTTCCTCCGCGTACATTTATGTGAGGTGCACAGCCATGTCTTGGTACGTTAGCAACTCTGCCAGACTCATCCTGTCTTCAGGTGATTGATTGAACAGAGTTCTGAGGGATGTTCAAAGTGTGGGCCAACCCAACATTCCAGAACTTTCTCCGGGATAATACTAACAAGACTAGTCCAGTACAAAAACCTAGACGTCTACTTTGTTGTACTTAATTTCTAACGATGTAGATGAGGGATTTTTACCACTTTCCGGAATCACAACAAGGTAAATAGCCTCCACTTACAGTACTGTGCTGCCCTTTTGCATTACCACTTAAATGGCTGTAAAGGCATTCAGTTCACAATAATTTAAACCAGATAGGCAAATACTTGGGTTGTGTTCTTGTCAGAAGCAATGAGAAATGCCACACTGCATAATGATTTATTGATTTCCTGGATTGATGAGTCACAAAAGTTTTAAGCATTTTAAATTGTCTTTTGTTTGTCATTCAAATCAGTTTGTCTGTAAAGTATCAGTTAAAATGTTTCCCAGATCACTGTTTGATGGCTAAGACAAAGCAGTGGGTATTTTCCCAAAAATCTTCTGTGTAGTTTACAGTTACGTATTTGCATTTATAACTTTAACTTTGGGACATGGATTCAGTTTGGAATTATAGTCTAATCAAATTTCTTATTTTTCCAGTTCCTTTTGGAACTTTATGTTGACAAAAATGCGTCAGTGGTCAAGTTTCTGTTTGTTTTCACCGACGGTCGTGTCATTATGTTCGTACCGAGAGCAATCGATTCAACTACACTTGGTTTTCTCCGGTTTTACCAGGCTGGAGTCCTCCTCTAATGATTGTGTGGGAGCTGAATTTGTGCTAATTGACGAACAAGGTTGCAAAACAGAGAGAGCCGAAATATAAATAAGCATATTTCTTTAAGAAATATTGTGGTGGCTTCAGATTTTTGCCATTTTGATAACAGCATTAAGGCTTTTTATAGTTTAATTTAAGGGCACTTTTCCAAAATCCTAGTGGCCACTTCCAGTTAAGTCAGGAAAAACAAAATTGCATGTAGACAACCTAATGAAAACGCAAATAACATTGGAAGCGATGTAGTGTGCATTCCAAACCTGTGGTAGGCAGCGAAACGTTGGGAACTTTCTGATTCAGAGCGTGTTTTCATAAGCCTTCGCTTGTATGGACATAGAAATGTGATCTGGCGCATGTAAGCTATGCACCATTGCTGATGGCGTAAATGTTCAACGGTCAACAGATTTAGCATCATTGTGCCAGACAACCCGAAAAGGAAGAGGTGTAGCAGCACAGACAGAAGGTGGAGGTCCGCCATTATTCGTGATGTGACTGGGGATACAGTTTCCAACTGTTTTGGGTTTTCCATTACATGGACGTGATTCGCATTGTTTGTAACAAGTTTGCTCTGGAGCCCTTTTTCAAACATTTGCATTTTTTGTCTACCCAAAACGCTGTTGTCGTGTAAATGAGCGACCACAATGCTGTTCTTGTGTAATCAAGATGCCAAAACGCCATTGTGTGCAAAATGAGAGGCCAAAACATTATTACAGTGTAAACGAGATGCTAAAATGTTATCATGTAAACCGGAAGCCAAAATCCATTTAAATGGATATGTCAACGGGGGATCAAAACGCCATTACCAAAAGAAGAGACCAAAACTCAACCAAATTTTTGCGTTTGGCTATCCTCCTAAAGGAGGATGTGGATGTGGAGGATGTGGCGTTATGGAAACAGAACCCTAGATACATCCCTGCTCCAACACTGATGGTGGCTCTCAAGGACTGGAGTTAAAGACTTTTCCTTTACTGCGTTGAAACGTTATTGAAGGGGAAGAAAGGAAAGCATCAACTAAGTGTGTGGATTGTTGTTTCGTCCTCTGTGTGTGTGTAAGATAGACTGGTGACGTATGCAGGTTGTGTACTCTGCCTCTCGCCCAGTGACTGCTAGAGATGGGGACCAACCCCCAGCATTGGAAGGATAAATTATTATAGATAATGGATGTCATGAACAAAAACTGGAAATATTTTATTAATTCAGCAAATTTGAAGGATTACCATCCAGTACTCTGCGTGAATAAAGCCTAGTTTGTAACCAGTGGGCCCATTACTCTTGTGGTTCTGATATCTAAAGACCAAATGAAAAACTCATTGCTGCATCTTACTTCTCTGAAGGAATTGTTTTGGAAGTATGGGCCCATAGAGTCAGCTGAAAGAAGACCAATACACTTTTGTATTGCTTTCAAGAACCTCAAATGTGATTGTTTGGAAGTATTTCTGGTTACAAATGACAGACACTAGTAGTGATCTTGAATTTATTTTGTTATATCATGATATTATTGTATTTTCTTTTTACCAGAGGCTAGCGTTGGCACTATTACCATAACAACAAATTTTCCTGTACGATAAATTGCCCCAGAAGTTATTGTGATAACCAGTAATATTGTTCTTTTGAGACCATTTTCAAGTAATGTATTGGCAATGGCTTCATAATGCAAAAGCACATTCTCATAGATGAATAAACTATAAATTCTAATGAACATTTAACACTGGAACTGGAAGACTTCTAAATATCCAAAATAAACAAAACAACAGAAACCACAAATCAAATGAATGACGAAGTCTGTAAACAAAATTATCCTTAAAAAAATGAAATAAAATAAAGGCTAGTTGAGACCAAAACATCACAGTGACGAGTTGGTCAACCAGCTTTGGTAAAACAACAGAGCAAAAAGAGAAATGATTGAGATTGTTTTAAATGATCGTGCGATTTATTGCTTATTGCAGCACGCCTAGCTTGCATAACGTAAGAACCTCGTAGCGGTCAATGCCTACTCTGTTAACTCTATAATGTCAAGCAATAAAATCCAATGTGAGACTCTGGAGTTGACCTCTTAAGTTTTTCACATGCACTAACTACCTTTCAAACACTTCCTGCTTAAATATTCTAAGACACACGCATATTGTATGGGTGACAGAAGCGTAGGATGGTAATTTCACTATTTGAGCCTGTTAAGCTTACTAAAAGGTGGCAGAGGCTGAAATTTAGACGAGGGCGAAAAGGCAGTGTCAGTCTCTGTAGTTTCCCACGGTGACTGTCAAGTCGAGTGTTTTCCTACACATCTGAACTTCAGGTGGGGAGGACGCATTATCTTCACAGTTATAATCTTAAACAGTGTTTAAAACAAACAAAAAAAGCTAGTAGAGATGCTGCACAAAACTACATCTGGTTGTGGGCAATGCTTCATACCATCCTTTTGTTAGACGTAGTGGCTTCAGCTTAAGTGGCGGCTTTTTTTATTTCGACTACAAGTAAGTGCTCCTGGTTGCATTGTGCACTTTATTAAATGCTTTAGCTTCTCGTTCATCAGCATGATTGGCCTTTTAATTGCTGCAGATATATCTCCTGTAATAATCCCACAGAGCATGTTTTTATTGTGCCTCTCACCTGCCTTGGGCCACACGATCGATGGATTAATGTGTTAATTGAGCAGCTGCGGAGGGGCTAATATTGTGGGTTTTCATCATGACGGGCACATAAACGGGTTCCTGACAGACAGCGGTTGTGAGGGTTGTTTTGGATGGCGGGGCGCCAGGTGGTTCCCCCGGCCCGACACACGGCAGGAAGTGAGCCGTCAGGGATGCCCCCATCCCACACCGAGCGTGAACTCGGTCAAAGAAACCTGTCAAAGAAATCCCTGCGGTTGAGGATATGAAGGGAAACAGTGAACTCCCTTGGTTCATATGCAACCAACGGAGGAGTTCTACCACAGAGTGGTTGATTAAGCTTGCAGAAAAACATGTTATGGAAGCTTTATGTGGTTAAATTTGGTCTACCTGATTACAGACCAGGCTCTGGTTTGTAATCAGGGTGCGTCCAAACCAGACATGTTTAGTCAACTTTAATAGAGCTCTGATTAGTTTGTCTAGAAAGTCCAGTTTGTTTGGGAAGACTTGAATGCGCAATCAAACTCTTTTCCACCTGAAAACCTTCACCTGGGTTCGGATGAAGTGAACTCTGGTGTGGCTCAAATGTACGTGTGAACACCAAGCGGACCGGATACCGCTCCAAAAGCAGGCAACGGGCGATGGTGTAGGGCACTCTGAGTAAATACAACAACAAAAAAAGACATGTTAGTTTAGAACTAGCACTATTAGCATAGTGCTATTTCAAGCTTGAGAAATAGCTTGTGGTCTTTTGCCAAAGAGAAAAGAGAAATCCTACAACCACTAAAATCTGTTTTTGTTTCCATTTTATGAAGAAGGAAGTTGCTCTCATGTCTTCTTCACAGGTTTTTGTGCTGTTTTCTTCAGTGGTTCTTGGTACAGTGCCACCACAGGCGAAGGAGGGGAACAGGTTTTTCCAAAGAGTTTGGTTCATTTGACACAGTGCAGTAAGAAAGAAAAACACAGCAGCTGAAAATGGAACAAATGTCGAAACCGCACTATCAGTTGCGGAAATAGCCTTAAAATGCTTATAATTCATTAATTGCTAAATAAATTAATTTATAGAAACAATAACTCTTATGTGCATGTATAATATATGATCAGTATTTGTAGATCTTTCTGTGAATCGTAACTGCTGGCTGTACTCCTCAGAGTGAAGAGAAGATGTTAGCTTCTGTGCTAGTGCTAAGCTGTTTTCTACTGTGTGTATTAAAATATATTTAACTAGTGTCTGAACTTTTAAAATGCACAGTTCTACATATTGTAGGGGAATCTGTGAAGATATGGCCAGGGATAGCTTACTATGGAGGTTTTAGGTAAAGTTTCTCGAGGTGAACCTAAAGAGAAGATTTTGGATTCAGCTAATTATTGCTCTGTCCCTCTTCTTAGGAAATCTATTGAGTGATAAATTAGCTTAATAAGTAATTTGAAAAGCTCTACGGAAAATTTTACTACTAATTTTTGCTTAATTCTCTTGGCTTTAAAACCAGTTTAGGAGATCAGTTTGTATCCAAGACCATTGTTTTCTATGAACTGATTCTGACTTTTGATTGAAACGAAAGTTAAAGTGACACTGATCAGGTGATGGTGATGATTTATTTATTTATTTATTTATTTATTTATTTATTTATTTATGTTGTTTTCCGGTTCTGTCCAGCTTTGATCAGCAAATGCATAATCCTGTGGCTTCTTTAAGAATAATTAACTGTTCTGAATATTTATTTCTAGCTTCCCCCGCCTTGAGTAGTTATTAATTATTCACATTTCAAGGTGAAGTCAGAGTATTATGGAGAAAAGAGTGCATAGAAGGACTTTCTGATCAGTTTTGGAAAATATATCGAAATTGTAAACTGACTTTTATCATTTTATGTTGGTTGTTTGTGTTAACAGGATTAGCAATGTTAGCATTAGAAGAACAGCAAAGTTCTCCCCATAAAACCTGCTCAGGCTAAGGGTGCTGGTGCATTTTGTGTTAAAAATGTTAAAAGTTTACAGGAAATGTAATAACATGACCTGTTCTTGCAAGACATTGTTGAGAATCCTTGATAGTATCTCAAATTAAAATTGAAAATTGCCCATATCTGTCATAGCTGTAAACTCACCAGCAACCTCTGATGCATTTTGTTTCAGTTTTAGTAAACATGACATAAAGTTGCAACCACATACCTCTACATCTACTGCAACACATTTTTGGGTTGCGTTTTATTCCCAAGTTTGGAAATACAGTAAAAAATCGGAAGCCAGGTGAGATGTCAGAGAACTGAAACCAGGCTTTGGCTAGAACCAAATTGGTGGATTCTTGGAAGACTTTGGGCTTGACTTTCTAGGATATACATGCAGCAGGTGATTGTATGCAATAGACATCTCCAGGAAAACGACACACCTTGTGCTTGATGAAAAATTTCAATTTCATGTTTTGTTGTTTTCATGGTGACAGAGCAGCCTTTCAGTCAATAATTTCATCCCAGTTTGATTTAAGACTATTACCTTAGTTAGTTGGAATAACTGTCAAATAAATTAATTGGATCATGTTATAGATTTTTGCTTTAAATGTCTGTGTTTTCAGAAGCATGAATCTCCTGTCCTGCTTCCATCTATTTATTCTAGTAATTGACCAATATTTTCTGCAGTATCATCTCTTTAATGTGCAAAATGATATAGGGGCTCAGTAGGAAAACCTAAATAATCTAATCTGCTACTGCCTGTTCAGTTGCCCTGACAACCGGAACAGCATTTTTCCAAATAATTTGTGTTCAGCAAACGCACCGCGTAGTTACAGCAAAACATAAAGCGGAGTTCATATGTGAAAGAGTTAAAAAGGGGGAAGGTTACTTTCGACTTTTAAGTCTTCACTGCTGAGTAATGATTCTCCACAGGCCACATGGACAGCACGTTGCCTCCCGGCAACTGTGTGGGTGTGTGTGTGTGTGAGATACTGTGGTAGTGTTTGCGGAAGAGGGAGAAACGGTGTCAGTGATACCCAGGGGAGGGTGGAGGGGTAGGGGCTGTTTTGTGAATGATCTTCGTCTGCCCCTGACAGCTGTGTGTATTTGTGTATAAAGTACGGCAGTTACTTTGTGGTTTGTGTGTGTGTGTGTGTGGGGGGGGTGTGTGTGTGCCGCCTCAGGAGCCTCTCCTCTCTGACCTGCTCTTACTCCACGTGTCACCAGCCATCCGTCTTTGTGTACTAACATCAGCCTTTTTCACGCCGCTGACAACCACAAGGCACAGTCACGCTTTCAGAGCCCCCCTCTCGTTGTTTTTGTTGCTTTCAGGAACAGTCCAGGAACTGGGGAAATGTTTTTATTTCAAATATTAAAACAAAAAGGAGTAAAGAGGAGCACCTCCACGTTGACTGGATTTTCAGAACGATAGAAAACCTTCAGAAATTTGCAGTGCTTTCACAGCTGATACAGGGCGCTCACGCACCCTTAAAAAGTCTTACATTTATGTATCTAAAATCAACGCCTTAAAATGTCTTATATTCTAAACTTAAATCTAATATCTATAGTTAAGGCTTTAAAATATTTTAAATTCATTGAAAAAATTTAATTTGGCCTTAAATATGGTAGTATATATATCTATCTATATATATATAGATATATATATATCTATATATAGATATAATTTTCTGTCTTAAATAAAAAATTTTTTTTAATGTATTTCTTATATTGTTTTGAAAAGTGCTATGTGGTTAAATTAAAATGCTGTAGAATGGGCCAATTTTTTTTTATCCGGTTAATCGTTGAATAATCGGCTGATCAACTAAAATAATTGTTGCAGCCCAAGTTGTAGGATTTCTCTTTTGTCTTTGATAAAAGACAAAAGTTCTGGCTCTAGACTAGCTTATTTGTTTTGGTTATATCTACCCAGAATGCCCTGTGTTGTAGTCCACTTCCTGCTTTTGGAGGGGACCAAAGTTTGCTTTGTTGGTTTGCATCAGAGTTTGATTATTCACCCTCACCTCCCCAAACCAACCGGACTTTTTGAGAAAACCAACTAGAGTTGGATTAGAGCGAACTAAGCAGGGCTGATGTGAATACACCCAGAGAAGTTAATAAACACATCCAGATAGTGAAAAGGCCGTGATCTGAATAATTGTATGCTCTGCGTTGCATCTGACTGTACTGTGGCAGAACCAAGCACCTCATGGACAAATGTCAGACTCAGGCTATTGCACCAGGGCACGCTGGAATGTAAAAGTAATTTATTTCTTTTGACATTTACCTTCGAAAATGCTCCACATTAGCATAGTAATATCCTCCTCGGAGCCTGTGCGGGACGACTGGCTCATTTACATGACGTATGAGGGTTCTGGGGGGGCTTTATGGAATAAAGTGGTTAACCTTTAAATAGGTGCAGTTGTTGATACTCCAAAGGTAGAGACTGATGCTCCTTTCCTCCTCTTATACACATTTCACCTTTGATCTGCACAGGAAAAGGCTAATGGCTTAAATATCGAGCAGAAAGACAGCAACATGAGCAGTGCAGGAGCGGCTTCAGGTTTTTCACTCGTATATGTTAGATTATAACATTTCCTTAAGTCATACAGTGCCAGTTTTAGGGCCTTATGATTTATGTAAAGTGGAAAACAGAGACAGAATCGCAAAATTTAATCAAATGAAAAGGGATCCACAACAAAGTGGTAGTTTCTGAGGTATTTTGACCACTGCATCCTCCTGAATCTGCCGTTACCTGGTTAGGTTAGCTTGACTGCCTTGTTTATAAAGACAGAAAATAAAGATCAGTGATGCTGGAAAGGCTTCTTTTCACACCAGACATTCCTTCAGTGATGATGTGTGTGACTGATGGAAGAAATAAAAACAAAGGTTCTGTTCATTAGAGTGCACAATGTTTGACTTGGTAATTTTCTTTTTCTTTGAGACTTATTTTGCTGAGTTCAGCTCTAAAGCATTTCACACGAATGTCCATCTTCTCCACATCAGTAGGCCCTATAATTTTTTTTGTATTTTTTGTATTTAATTTTTTCCCTGCCAAAATCCCTCTTTTTCCATTTTTATTTTTTTTATTCCTCCTTTTCCACTCTAACCATATTATTAACCCAAAAAATGGGTAAAGTGAACGGAAACAATTCAACAAGTGAATAGCCAAATATTTGTGTATTTGCTATTCAACTTGTTTCAGCAGAACATCGAGTTTTTTCACAGGATGTTTTTGAAGTATTTCACCATCATTAAAACTAAACATCTCATAAAAAAATTCACATTTCAAAGAAAAATCTACCTTTTAAAAATGTTTGAGTTGAACTTAGAAATAGTTGTCTCAAAGAAATTGCAGACATATTCTCCCCTTTGTGTTGCTCAACCAAAGTCCAAAGTTTTTATACATTTTCCTCCCTTCTTGAATATTGAAGTAGTTCAACAAAATCACAAAAATGGAGTATACTGCACATGGGAACGTTGGTTTTTGGTGAATCTTGAGTTAGGTTAGCTTTTTGGGACTTTGGTTGCTTTAGTTTTAAAACATTTTAAACTGACTTTTCATTGGGTGTTGTTCACCCCCAATACATTCCTTCAAAATACTGACAGTTTTAGGGTGTTCTAAAAGACTGGCTTCATTCGTTTCCTGGATGTTTCAGCAAGCTAAGACAGCTAACTGTAAATCAGAGCTTTTTCCTCGAATACTATTGGGTGGCTCTTCAAGTTATTTGAAATGGATTTTGTAGAAACAAGTGAGCAATTCTCTGACAGGGTGCATTTTTATTTTTCCAGTTCTGCAAAACTAGCTGCTTGATTGAGCTGTAATACGTTTTCAGCTGTTTTTTTGTTTCATGCCAATGCTTTAGTCAAATCTGGAGGATATTCGGCAGGTTTCTGATCATTCTGAGGGAACAAACTTTGTAACCTAAAGCTAAGTAATTTCCATTTGCATGATGGTTTTTTTTTCTCGTGTCTCTTTCTGTCAAAGTCTGAATGAAAAAAATCCTCAGGCTGGTGCTTTGGTCTCAACTAGGCCTGTTTTGCAAGACAGTTTTGTTTAGAGACTTCCATTTTATTTGTTGCTTCTGTTGTTTATTTATGTTGAATATTTAAAATGTCTTCCAGTTCCAGTGTTAAATGTTTGTTAGAAATTAAAGTTTTATCTTTGAGAGAGTGTGCTTGCATTATTATGTCCTTTACCATTATGAAAATGGTCTTAACACATTATTTTAAAACATTTTTAGGTGTGTCCTGATACAACTTTTTCACCCACGATACGATACAGATATTGCAGCTTTGATTTATCAGTAGGTACGAAATCAGCACAAATCATACATGCTTTTATTACTTATTTTGTAGAGTGGGATGTTAGAAATGGTTTCATTAGGTGATGTTACTCAGAGAACAATAGTAACAACAACTGGTTTGAGAACAACTGAGATATTTCTTACTAACCAATGGGTCTCCCAGAAGGATGTAAGTGTAGCTGGATAAAAATTGTGGGATGGACTAGATGATGGAGCGGAGTGCTGCTGGTGTTGTGCTTAGGATTTAGATGCAGACTGAAAAATTCCACTACTCGTTTTTTAGCTGATATCAGACTAGTGATAGGATTGGGCGTTTATCGTGATAAATCTCGTGTCATAGCGAAAATTTTTATTCGTTTTTTTTTTCACAATAAATTTCAATAATGATGTTTAAAGTCCCTCAAAACTGTCAGTATTGTCTGGATTTTTTATTATTATTTTTTTTACTGTTTTCTCTGTTGTTTGGTCAATGAGAGTATTAATATTAGTGAATTTGAAAGTACAGTTAAATGCAGTCACTGAATGCAGTTTTGTGATAACAGTCACACTCTTTTAAGTGTTTTAAAGCGTATTATAAATGGGAGTGTTTCTCAAGTGCCATGCAGTAGCAGCCATAGAGTTACCTGGAAAAGGAGGAATAAACAGTTCTTATCACCACTTTTATCGTTATCACAATAGCGCCACAAAATATCGTTCACATAAGCTGTAAGCTGTATGTGAAGTGTGCTGGTATGTCTCCTCACTTCTGATTTGCAGATTTGCATCAGAATGAGCAGGTGTTCTGCAGCATGCAAATAACCGACCTCACTGGTTCTAACGGTCCTGCTCCGTTCATCCGTCACACGGCCGCTAATGTTGATTCTAACGACGTTAACCGTATTACTCCTAGAAACAGTTATGACGGTCAGCTTTAGATTCTGTTTCCTTGTTGGTTGGTGTGTGTGTGTGTGCGTGTGTGTTATCAGTGTTGTGTCTCTCACCATGAGACAGACAGTGTCGGAGCCAGGTCCTTAAGTGGTTCTGCCTCATTCGGCAGCGGGTGTATTTTTGGCATCTTAGTGAGTGACACACTTTCCGTAATGGGTCGTCCAGGGTGCCGGTGGTCATCCTGAATAAGCATCCTTCCCAGCAACGCGTTGCCATGACGTAACCACCGTCACCTCGCCTTGGAGTCACTGCTGCCCAAGAACAAACTGGATAAATTTAGTGGCCTGCTTTTATTTCATGAGCTTTCTCCTTAAAACTCAAAGTTTTTAAAGGGGGGAGGGGGTGATAAATAAATTACATATCAGCTCGAAAAACTAAAAAAATAAACCAAACTGAAGAATATAATATCTAAAATTTCAGCCTGTCATACACAGTATCATTCCAGTTAGCAATAGTTTTCCCCCATTACTTATCGTTTTCATTTATTTCAGTTAACAAAAGTGCTGTATTTCATCTCAATTTTTATTTAGTTAGTTGTGGCTGTCTAAAATAACCTTGTGTTTTAGTACTTATTTATTAAAGATATACTCTACATGCTGGTCCTACTCAGAGCCCTTCAGGTAACTCCAAATAAAACAGCAGCCACCTCCACTCACTCCTTGGAATCAGCCGCTGTCACCTGGAAATAGAAGTTTAGGCTGACGGCTTGACAGCTGGCAGTCTGGGTGGATGTTCACTCTTTGGCGTGTGCAGCTGTAATATTGAACTGACAGGCCTGGCAGCAGGGAACCTGCTTTTATTTTTATTGGATGGCCTCAGTGAGCTGTTTTGATCTACCTGATAGGACTGTTTTTCTGCTTTATTTCCCACTCAGTACACAGAATCTTTCAGCTGGTACTGATATGTTTATTATTATTATCCACCAGGCAGTGTTGTGCGCCAGCCAGTGCTGTTAAATTGAAAGTAAGATGAGTTCCTTTTAATGGAAGGATGTGTGAATTGATTTTATTTTATTTTTTATCCTTTACATGAGGATGGAGTTTTTAAATTCTTGTGTGGCTTCCTGACCCATCAGAATGTCTGTCTGGTTTGTATTTCTTGCTGTTGTTGTTAAATTTCTCTATAAAATTGAAGCTTTAGAAAAAAACTTGTCGGGTTTTTACAAATGTTTGGCTGTCAGCCTGAAATTGAACAGATCTGATGCTGTTTTTGCCTTTACACCCCACACACACACGATAATTCACAAATATAAATGTTCTCACATCAATCTCGCTGCATGCTCTGGTTTTTGGCACAAATATAACATCATATACAGAAGGTTGCTCTTAAAGGCTGAGAGATCAAGCAGTGTGGCTTTTACTTGATGCATAAAATTGGTGCGTTATTCTCTGAAAATGAACCCTTATAGAGCGATTTTCTAAAAACTGACACAGGTGAACTTGGTTTAAAGAGCACCTTCCCAATCGTCTGTTTTGAGTGATAGGTGGGGTTTTCGATCTGCGCCAAGGTGCACGACGAGATGCCGCAATAGCAGGGACGGCACGATTATTTTTATAAATGCCATCTTTGTGTGAACCTATTTACTGTGATAGTCACTTTGCTGCTTTTGTGCCTTGAATTTTGTCATATTGTCTGGCCATTTGAAACTTGTTTCATCTTCCAAATTCCACTTTTTCCATTTTTATGTTTTTAATTCCATCTTTTTTCTATTTTAACCATATTTATTAACCCAAAAGCGTGTAACTGTGGCGAGAATGAAAAAAGTCGAACAAATCCATAGCTAGAAGTCAACATTTACTGAGAATCCGTTTGACAAATGTAGTAAACTGCTGTGGTTCAACAGAACAGTTGTTCTACAAGGTATTAGTGTGTTTCTGCTCTGCTTTATCAAAAGTGAGCAGTTTGTTAAATTATTTTCCTAACAGAATATGTGATTCTAGACACATAGCAATAAGTATCTCCAACTCTTGCTTCTACTGATTTATTATAAAGTAGAAGAGTTAGCAGTCTTGACTAGCTGCAGCTAGCTTGTATTTTTGTACCTCCAGTCAGTGGACAGAAAGTGTTCTTCTGTTTCATAAAACTTGCTGACCCTGAACCTTACGCCAAGCTTCGAGTTATTTGGTTTTTTTTTTGCAAAGGAAGAAATTGTTTTTTCAGAGCCTTTTTTTCCCTCCATGGCTAAGCTGTTAGCTGAGCAGATGCCGAGCCCCGCGTAACCAGGTAACTACAGGAGCTGCAGTGGCCAAAACACTACAGAAACTGCCCTTCAGCCTTACCTTACCTATCAGATTTAATCTAATGTTGTAAAATTCCACATTTTAGTGTGGGTTCCATTTTGTTCATTAAATTCCATGAGTCCATTTGTGTTTTCCGTATCATAGAAATCCATAGTGCCCTAGTTGTGGATAATGAAGGCATTTTTATATGCCTGCACCTCTTCACGCCAGGTTCAATATGTCAACTATCTTTGGTGTATAAAAAAAAAAAATCCCATTTAAAACTAAGAAACAAATGAAACTTAGCCTGGTGGGAGGGCAACTGGTGGGCTGCCAGGCTTATAGCACACTCAGAAACCCTGAAATCCAGTTGTTTGTATTTTAGTCTTTGGTGTTCTTATCCCAGTGTGTCAGATCCCATCCGCCTCTCTACACTGAGCATCTCTAGAAGTTGTTGTGAACAGCTGGGTGAACATCTGCGTGAGTGAGGTGCCTCTGCTCTGCGTGGATGACGTTGGCGGCACCACCTCCTCTACGCTGTACTATTGTAATCTTCACTTTTACTCCGAGTCATGGAGCGGTCACAAGGGAGGTGGAGTTTTTTTTTTTTTTATCGGTTCAGATTAATCTCTTAATTAAGAACACAACCTTTTATTTGTCTTGCTTATTGCAGACAACCGTTTCAGGCTCGCAGTTTGGACATAAAAGTAAGAAGAATGTAATTTTTTGCTTGTGATATTGTTGCCTTTAGACCTTAAATGTACACATCCACTGCAGCTTTTGTTCCTGTTAAAGCTTATTGAACAGTCGCCACCGCGAGAGTTTGGAGTGCATGTCTGTGAAAGTACAACTGATTGTATCAGCTGAACAAAATCTTGATTCATATCAGCCTTCCAACCGCACTGCAGCGCGGTGAGCTGAGCCATGATGAATGGAACGGATGAAGCTGCTGCCGCTAACCCGTCTCCGCTCCACAGCCAGGAAACACGATTTGGACTCGGTTCTTTTAGTTGATTTTCTTTAAAAGACATAAATACATTCAGAAATAGAAATATTTTTTCACATCTTCAGTCGTCCATGTTGCTAATTACCATATGCTGCAATCAGGTGCTTTGATTTATCAGAGAGGACAGAGGCCGCCAACTGGTGGACCTCCAGATTAAAATCAAATTGGAACTTGGCCAACTGCTAGAAGTTAATGTAGGGATTTTGATTCAATCCTTTTTTTATGCAGAAAGTATAAAAACAGTTGAGCTGTTCTCACCTTTTAGGCAGTTTTTGTTTGACAGAAGGGCAAACTCCAGTCAAAACGAGGCCACGTGACTTCAGCTTCATAACAGTACTTACATGTTTTAACCTTCATACTCTGAATTGAGCACAAGTGTTACTGTTCTACTGTTTTATTTTCAAGTATTTTACAGCTCCAAAATGTCAATGTATACACTGTTAAAGTAATGTATTCCTCTAAGGCTGTTCAAAATGTCGTCTCAAGGCATTTTAGGAGTCATTTCAATGCAATCATACACACATCCTAAGTACAAACTGGTTAGAAGGTTTTTCTATCTAAGGTTGCATTGAGTCATTGACTTGCAGCATTCACTCCTCCTGGATGAGCAAGTAGAACAGCAGACAGTCGCTAGCATTGTGCCGTTGACTTTACAGTCATCTCTCATACAAAGCATGCATGTAGCGACAGTAGAGAGAAAAAAAACTTCCCTTTAACACAACAAAACCTCCAAGAAACCGAGGGGTTTGAGGAGCCGGAACACAGGAGAGTGGAAGTGAAAAGATTCAAAGAGAAATCGAAGAGATGGTTTAGCTTCAACTCACCTGAGTTGTATGTTAGAGGATTTGTAGCATATTAAAGGGTGCAGGTTGAAATAGCTTTTAATTGAACATGGATTTTTGTTGTTGTAAATTTTCAGTGATAACCTCTGTATTTAGCCAAGTTAAATGAACGTTTATACCAAGTTGGAGCTACAAGTGTTATTTTGGTGTTATAAAGAATTTTTAAAAGGTAGATTTTCTCTTATGTTATAAACAAGGCTATTAGTTCTACACATAATGTTTGAGTTCTTCAAAAAATGAGGGGGAAGCACTATTTAACACCTTCAACCACAGCAATCTGCTTCATTTGTGACACAGCGCAAAAGGAAATAGGAAATGTGGAGCTCTAGCTATTAATTTGTAAAAAAAAAAAAAAAAACTCAAGTCACGCTATAATTGCATACTTCTTGGATCAAAAAATTAGGTGAAAATGGAATTCGGAAAAAATAAAACAATTCAAAAAGATGGAATTTGGGGAAAAGCAAAACAAAAGTTAGGGAGCTAATAAACCGTGTTTCATAGGACTGCAGTGAGAGTGACAGACCCCAGTGTTGATACTGGTAGCTGAAGGGTGTGTGTGTGTGTGTGTGTGGGGGGGGGGGGGGGGGGGGGTAGGGAAGGGGAGGGGGGGGGGGGTCCCACGTAACACGGGCGCGGGCCGCTGGCCCCACCTCCCGATTTCGGCGCCACCCTGCTTCCCC
>CAEFZY010032670.1:0-26829 GCA_903066815.1 Brachyrhaphis roseni | reverse complement strand
GAATATTTGGTCTATTATACATTTAAAGGATACTAATGGTTGCATTTTAAACTACAAACAGTTCTGTGCAAAATATCAATTATTTCCCCCAAAAGCTGAATTTACCAGATTATTTAATGCCTTACCAAAACCATTTATTAATCAGATTAACATATAATAACATATCATCTGATGACCAACAATTACCCAATTTATCTATTAATGGAATATAATTTACTGATCAAAAATTCAATAACCACACAACTAGAAACTGTCTAAACGAAACTTTATTCCCTGGGAAAATAAATAAAAATAACATTCTTTGCAAATTTGAAAAACCTTTGCATCAATTGAAAGGTTAAGAACTCTTTAACTCTAAAACTAAAGAAACTAAAATGTTAAATGTTTACTGCTCCAAAGAGCTGCTAATAAATCGCTTTAATATGGAAGACAATAAATGCTCATTCTGTGAAAGTCATGTAGAAACAATAGACCATGTCTTCTATGAATGCAATCAAACCAAAATATTTTGGAATTGCTTAGAAAGGTGGATCAAATCGAAAATTGCACTTCCTGAATCTCTTTTCTAGAGATCTGGTAACTTTTGGAGTGTTATTAAAAAACAAAACATAGAGCTCTGTTATAACCTGATATTTTGTCTGGCAAAATCATTTATTCATAAACAAAGAGAGCTAATTAAATGACATAAACAATACTTTCATACAATATAAATAATATCTATATATCTCCATCAATTGTAGGAGGAACAAAAAATAAAATGAGATATGAAAAACAACATAATCAACTATAATAAAAATACCATTTGCAATGTATATATAATAAACTTAATTGAGCAAAAGTCAATAACAAACAAATGAATTAGGTACAGAAGAATAACCATACCATACCATACCATACCAACGTTATTTATAAAGCACTTCATACACCATGAGGACCGAGGTTATGTAACACAATCACAGAAAGACAGCACAACGCAGTGTAGACAAGAGAAAAACACAAATTACATATGAATTCACAGACAGAAATAAGGCAAATGGAAAAACATCTCAGATTGTGTCAAAAACCAAGGAGAAAAGATAAGTCTTTATCCGGGACTTAAAGCAGCAGGTGAGGAGGCCTGACTTATGTCCAGAGGAAGGTCATTGAGTGCAGCTCACGATCCCCCCTGAGCTGCACTTAGTCTTTGGCACCTTGAGGAGCAACTGATCATCTGACCTGAGGGGACGAGGTCTGTATCTGTTTAACAACCAGGTTGTTAAACAGATACAAGCAAAACTTCACATTTTATGGTGCCATGTATATTATTCTGAGAGACTTTTTGTTGGTAGGGTCTTAAATATAGGAAAAAATAAGATGAAACTATTTAGTCTATCAACGTGGAAAATTTCCTTTGACTCTAAAACAATAAATCATATTCATAGAATCACAATATAAACAATTTGTGAATAGAGCAAAACACTTAGCACGCTATAGGTAAATGTTATCATTTAGTCTGGTTAAGAATAATCATTGCACTCTCAATAAATGATGTCTAATAGATGTTCTTAGTTACCAGAGGAAAAGTCCAGTTCAGTCCAGTTTAGTCCAGTCCAGTTCAGTTCAGTTCAGTCCAGTCCAGTTTAATCCAGTCCAGTTCAGTCCAGTCCAGTCCAGTCCAGTCCAGTCCAGTTTAATCCAGTCCAGTTCAGTTCAGTCCAGTCCAGTCCAGTTCAGTTCAGTCCAGTCCAGTTCAGTTCAGTCCATTCCAGTTTAATCCAGTTCAGTCCAGTTTAATCCAGTCCAGTCCAGATTAATCCAGTTCAGTCCAGTCCAGTTTAGTCCAGTCCAGTCCAGTCCAGTCCAGTTTAATCCAGTTCAGTCCAGTCCAGTTCAGTCCAGTCCAGTTTAATCCAGTCCAGTCCAGTCCAGTTTAGTCCAGTCCAGTCCAGTTTAATCCAGTTCAGTCCAGTCCAGTTCAGTCCAGTCCAGTTTAATCCAGTTCAGTCCAGTCCAGTCTAGTCCAGTCCAGTTCAGTTCAGTTTATTTGAGTCGTGTCGTCTGAAAAAGTTAATTCATATTGATCTTAGTTATCAGTCAGAGTATCAAGTTCAGTTCATTATTCTAATTAGTCCAAAGTTTCTATCTGAGGAAACCCAGCAGAGAATGGCAGCATCACTCCTTCTGACCAGCAGGGGGCGACAGTGGCGAGGAAAAACTCTCATTTAACAGGAAGAAACCTCCAGCAGAACCTGCAGTCTGGTACCGATACGTTCTGTCATCAACATCTGGACCGGTCAGCTCTCATACAAGATAATCTAAGATTATAATCTGGATTAGCAGGGAGCTGATGAAGAGAAATCCAATCAGGATCCAAATGGTAAACTGGGAGTTTTCCACCAGAACCAAGTGTAGTCGGTGGACTACAGAGGTTCTGGAGCCAAACCCGGACATGATTGACGTCCTGTTCTCACCGAAGTGTGGCGTCATCTCCAGAACCGGTCCAGACAGAACAGCTCGATGGTTCTGTGATGGCCGACCCGGTTATCTCCATCAGAACCTTCAGAACCGGTCTCTGCTCACATCCCTCCATGTTTCAGCAGCGAGGACGAAGGCCTCCGTCTCTGGAGACATGAATGCAGGAAGTTACCTCACAGTTTGAAAAGTTTGACAAAGTTCTGCCTGTCTGCCCCGCTGAGCATTCTGGGCTTTGTAGTCCAGAACAGTTGGTCCATTTGGGCCAAGTCAGTACCTTCTGCTCTGGAGAGAACCAGATGAAGGTCCAAATGTTCAACCTGAAGCCAAAGCCTGGGATGAAGGTTAACCTGAGCCTGGCGCCCAATCACAGGGGAGCGTCCGGCAGGCCCGACTTTGGGACCAGAACCGGTCCCTATGGGTGGCCAGCAAAGCTGAAAGCAGGAAGCGATGGCTCATTAAGGTAATTATGGAAAGAGGAAGTGGAAGTTTGCCGGAGGATCAAACGACACAAAGAAGGAAATCCTGAACGGAGGATCTGACAAAGATGCCTGGCAGGCGGAGTGATCGTCTACCTGCATCCGCCGCCCGCTGGACCCTGCCCAACGCTAATTAGTCTCCATGGAAACGGTAATTATTAATCTCAGGAGTCGCTCTATCTGTGGCCAGAACCGCCGGACCATCAGGCAAACTGATAGAAATGTAGAGGCAGAAAAATGGATTTATGCTTAACTTCAGCCTGAAACTGCAGACGGGTTCAAGGCCTGAAAGTTCTGGTTCTGCTAGGCTTCCGCTTCGGTACTGCCAGTTAGACCGACCCAATAAACACGATTCGTGATGGAGAACCGTTCCTCACCTTACAGTCACGATCAGGAACGGGACTAGCATGGTATGTGGAGAACTGCAGGGCTCTGGTTTAGTTCCAGTTCTGTTTGGCTCGTTCTAGAACATTGGATGGATGGATGGATGGATGGATGGATGGATGGATGGATGGATGGATGGATGGATGGATGGATGGATGGATGGACGGACGGACAAGTGAATCTTCACACCTTGTGAAGGTATTTTTGTTCTGAACCAGAACAAAAATAGCTCTGTAGCTCAGACTGGATCACTGAAATCTCTTCACCTTCAGTGATGCTCTGCTGGATAAAACCCAACGATTGCTTCGTTCTGACTGATTATAGATGTTGCTGATGGTTTCTGGATGTTGCTGATGGTTTCCTGATTGTATCTGGATGTTACTAGCAGCATTTCATCACCCCAGTGTTTCTCTTTCCAGATTCTGAAGTCATCTACAGGAACAGCAATGGCCATGTCATCAAGTTCAACCTTCTCACCAATGAGACCGAGATCATCCTGCCAAACACAACATTTGTAAGTAATCCCGCTAGATGATAATCATTTCTCCTTGTTTTATGCTGTTACCTCTGGCTCTCTACATAGAGGAGGAGTGAGATCCCTCTGGAGTTCCTCTGGAGTTTTTGGTTGAGTTGGTTGATGGACTCTGCAATGTTGTATGGACATCAGGGCAGATCCCCTGGTTCAGAGTGGTGTTGTTGCTCCTATCTATCAATAGTTCCAGCTACGTCACAGTGCTCAGGCTGCCTGGTCTGGTCAGTCCAGTGGTTTTGGAGAGGAGAGACCATCAGATAGTCCATCCTGAGGTTTTTGAGCACTGTGGTTTTTGTCCTGGAGGGCTCTGGGAGTTCACCCAGTCAGTCTGCATGTCCATTTTATAGACCTGGGGAAGATGTTGGGCTGTATAATTCAGGAAGGTACCGGGCCTTTGATACAGGGTCCCTGAACGGTACCAGTACTTGGTTCAGACTGCCAGCAGTAAGTCAGGCTTGTTTTTGGCGAGAATTGGACTCTGCCAATGCTAATCCTTTGTCACTGATTCTGTTCATAACTTGAATATGGGTTTGTAGACCAGCCAAGGTGTGGAGGGGATCCGTTTTGGTTTCCTTAGGATCTCATTTCTGCTTTTTGAGGATCATGTGGTTCTACTGGTTTCATCAGGTCGTGATCAATAGCTTTCACTGGAGCAGTTCGCCACTGAGGCAGCCAGGATGAGGATCAGGGGGGATGTCTTGTCCCAAGGGGACGTCTGCAGTGAAGCGAGCGCTGTACCGGTCCAAAGTGGTGAAGAGAGAGCTGAGTCAAAAAGCAAAGCTCTCGATTTACCTGTCGATCTACGTTCCTACCCTCGTCTATAGTCGTGTGCTTTGGGTCATGACCGAAAGAACAAGGTCACAGATACAAGTGGCCGAAATGAGTTTTCTCCGTAGGGTGGCTGGGCTCTGCCTTAGAGAGAGATGCTCAGTCATCCGAGAGGAACTCAGAGTAGAGCAGCTGCTCCTTCACACTGAGAGGAGCCAGTAGAGGTCTGGTTAGGATGGACACCTCCTTGGTTAGGGGTTCATGTTCCACCATGAGGAGACCTAGTGGAAGACCAGGACATGTTGGAGAGACGATGTTCCCCTCTGGGAACGCCTTGGGATTTCTCCAGAGGATCTGGACCTGGATCAGAAATCGGGTTCCTCACATAAATGATCTGCTAAAAATGTTTTGTTAAATATACTGTGAGAATAAAAACTGTCCAACTGTACTGCTCTCTGTGGTCTGGAAGGTCATTTGTGTTAAACAACAACTCTCTCCTCTGCTAACTCCATTGACACATACATGCTAAGCTAAGTGCTAGCTTTAGCTATGGAGGGAGACGTGGAGAACCTGAATGAAATGCCCAGAAAACAACAGAAACCATCAGAAATGTGGAAACATTTTAGACTGAATTGAAAAGATGACAAGTCAGTGCTGCACTACAGAGCAGAGTTAGCTTTCTACAGCAGCGCGTCCTCCGTGTCTCAGCTCCTCAGCTGGGAACTGACCCTGCAGACCTCAAACTGTGTCACCAACAGGAATCATTCAGTTTATTCACCTCCATCTCTGATGATCTGTAGCTAACGCTACATGTAGCAACTGATCATAGTAGCTAGCTGGCAGAGTGTTAGCTAACTATGCAGTTCTTCGTGCGAATGTGTAAAATGATGATAAACAGTCATCAAGCAATAATTATTGTGAATTATTGTTTTCTGCTGTTTCAGGTGAATTTCAACGTGGCAAAGTTTTCTTTGTCTCCAGATATGAAGTACGTTCTGTTCGCCTACGAAGTGAAGCAGGTGAGTCCAGTTGAGACAATCAAATGCTCTGCAGCTGCCATCTTGGTTTCTTTTCGTCTGCATCTCACCTTGAACAGGTTTAGCACACTTAGCACATTAAATAGCATGTTAGCATATGCTAAACAGCATGTTGGTCTGGTGCTTTGGCGTTAGTGGAGTTAATTTGGAGGGTTAGGGCTAGCACAGCTAGCTTGTAGTTAGCTGATTGTTCTGGTCAGAAGAGCCTATGGTTCTTCAGAGAACGTTCCAGAACATAGCTTCTGTTTCGATGCTCTGAATACATGGTCACACTCTGGCCACTTTATTAGGTACAACTGCAACATTTCCAGAGGTTTCCTTTGTTTCCTGGTACCCAGCGCTATTCCCTGGGGTTGTGTTTAGGCGTTTGGACTCGTCTGGTGTAAAGACATTTGTCCTCCCTTCGTCTCCGCCCTGCAGACACTCTCTGCCATGATGCGAAATGAAACGTCTCGCCATCAGCTGTCAGCATGCAGATGAGATGTTCCAGCCTGAATCAGAAAGCGCCTGCTCCGCCTGAGTATTTCCTGCTGATGTCGTCCTTCTCTGCTCTGTCTGCAGGTTTACCGCTACTCCTTCATGGCGTCCTATAGCATCTACAACATCCACACACGGTGAGCAGCTGGACCATAAGCTGCAGGGAAATGTTGAAACATTCCTGCTAACCTTAGTTCACTGGGTTTAGGATCCAGGATGTCTGTGGCAGCATGAGGAGTTTTGGAGCGGCTGAGCTACAGCAGCAGTTGGCCTGCTAGCTAAAAACAAGAACCTTCAGATCCGGTTCAGATGGCCGGACCAGAAACGGACCTGAAAACGACTCCTGGTCCGACTGGTTCCCCCTGCTGGTCACAGACAAAACTTTATTTCCATTTCTTTAACCAAATGAATGAAAACCCCCAAAATAAACGAGTTTCACACAAAGAAAACGATATTTTAGCTCCAGAGATGATGGGTAGAAAACAGCAAGAGGATGGAGAGACGGAGGAGGATCAGATTATAAATCTGTGTTTCTGTTTAAATCTTTCTCTTTATTTTGTTAACGTCCAAAATGTCATTTCACAACGGGGTGTTTCCATTACATAAGAAATGAAATCAAAGTAATAAACTTGTTCACATGTTAGCGCTAAAACTTTTAATCAAAAAATAAAATTGGTATTTATGTTCACATTTCAATTGACTCAGTTCTTTGGTGAATAGAAACACGGCACATGTTGAGCTGATGGGGGGTCAGACTGGAGACATCTTCCCTTCGTCTGGGCAACCTGCAGCCAGGATCGGCTGCAACCAGCCGATCCTGGCTGCAGCGATCCGGGATCGGCTGCAGCGACACAAACTGAGTTAAAAAACTTTCAAAGAATTCCAGAAAATGTTCAAGATCGCTTGGAGAGCTGATGGAAACCTCTGGAGCTGATTCTAACTTACTCCAGTCTGCCTAGAGGTTAGCCTCCAGCTGACCTCCAGCTGTGTGTTTCAGGGAGGTGTGGGAGCTGGACCCTCCGGAGGTGGTGAACTCGGTGCTGCAGTACGCTGCGTGGGGCGTCTCCGGACAGCAGCTGGTGAGGTCCAAACCCGGTTCTGTTTTATCCTGAGACATTAAAATAAACCTGAACCAGAACATCGGCTGATGCATGAAGGGATTGATGTTGAAGCTCTGCTGCTGTTTCCTTCTAGCCTTTATGTCATCAGATGTTATTGTAAATCATGTTGCTGATCTATTCTAGGATCTTATTGTTGCGCCCTATGCTATATGTGTGCAGATCTACATATTTGAAAACAACATCTACTACAGATCTCATGTGAAGAGCAACTCTCTGCGGCTCACGTCTTCAGGAAAGGAAGGAATCATCTTCAACGGAATTGCCGACTGGCTCTATGAAGGTTCGGCCCATTCCTACTCCGTCTAGAACCAGAACCGGACGTTTTCTAGGTCAGTTCCATGTTCTAGATCAGGGGTGGGCAACTCCAGGCCTGGAGGGTCTCCTGCAACTTTTAGATGTATCTCTACTTCAACACACCTGAGTCAAATAATGAGGTCATTAGCAGGTTCTGGAGAACCGGACTGGACTTAGGAGATGATTCAGCTGTTGGAATCAAGTCTGTTGGACCAGGACACCGGCCCTCCAGGACCAGGATTGCCCACCCCTGTTCTAGATCAGAAGTATTCACCACGGGCGTCATATTGATACTGTATAATGAGGTGTGATCCGGTGGCGGCGGATGAATCTTGTTTTCGGTTCAAAGCGGCGCTATCCGCTTCATAAACAAGCAGGAAATAAGAAAATAGTTCAGTTTTATTGTTAGAAACGTTATCTAAGTACATGGACGTGATTCCATGAAGTGTTGTTATTATTTTATGAACCAGCTTTATGTAGACTATGCTTAGGGAACGAAAATACTGTTCTGCGATGTTAGCTTTGTGGCTAGCATGCTAGTTGCCCCGCTAGCTTACCGGCTAACTTGTTAGCTAGCAGTGGCATTACTAGACAACATTATTCAAACGTGAAATATATAAATAAATATTTCTATGTAAAACGTCGACTTCTGTTCTAGGTTACAATGACCTGTGTTAAGTTCAGTGAATGATTCAGCATAAGAGTTGTGAAATATTCATTGTCTCAGTGCAGATTTCTTCCCTCTGGCTGACAGGAATTCATGTGTTTTTACTTTAAACCTAAAAATGTGAGCTGCTGCTGTAACGGTTTCAGTGTTAATTATTTTCTGAAGTATAATTAGATACCGATCAGTGATGCTGGCACTGAACTGCAGCCTTTTTCAATTAGCAGCTGTTTTTTTCTACCTCAGTTTATATCCATGGCAATAATAAAAGGACATGGAATATTTCAACAGCATAAATGTTAATCATTTATATACTTTTCTACTTTATCTCTTCTAAAGTGTAAAAATGAAAATAAAAAATAAATCTGTAAATAAACAAAGGAGAAAATGTATGATTTAAAAAGTCTGTAAATTAAAAATACTTATTAAATGATAACATAATAACAAAAAATAAACAGAAAAAATATAGTAATATGAAAAAAAGACAAAAAGGAAACAAATTAAACCTATAAGATTGGAAATAAAAGAGAAAATTAAATAACAGTGACATGGTTAAAATAACCCTTTAAAATGATAAACAATAATTCATATCCTACTGAATAATCAAATAAGGATCCAGTATTTGCCACATTTTGTCCTTTATAAAGCCATTTATTTATTTCTGCATTTACTGCCAGTTTTGCCAGGATCAGTCCTCCATAGTGGCTGGACCAAAGGTAAATATCGCTAGCGATAGCGCTGAGCTAAACGTAAACATGCTGTCCTGGTTGTGAGTAATAACTGGCAGTTTGTGTGGGAACAGAGGAGATCCTGGAGAGCCATGTGGCCCACTGGTGGTCTCCGGACGGGGAGCGGCTGGCCTTCCTGGTGCTCAACGACTCTCTGGTCCCCAACATGGTTCTGCCGCGCTTCACCGGCACCACGTACCCCAAACAGAAGCAGTACCCCTACCCCAAGGTACCGCTTCCACACACACCGTCTGGGACAAATAAACACACCTGCTTCAGTTCTGGACGTTTACGTCTCAAAATCTGATTTAAAGCAAACAAATCATCACCAGCTGTTAAAATAAGGAATAAAAACTCATCATGTTACGCTGAGTCAGCATTTATTTAACAAAAACTGTCAGTAATGACCTCAAACTGGGAGGGGTCAGAGGTCATCTGTAAGCCATCTGGGGTTAAAGATGCAGATGGAAAGTGGTGAACTTTTGTTCTATAAAGCTTTTTATTTCTTTTAATTTGTAACTTGATATTTAGATAAAAATGTTTTCCATTCATGATTCTTCTTCTGTTTTTTTGGAGGAAGTTTGTTCATGTGTTGTGTTTGTGTTGGTTATTCCTGGAGGGAGTGAATGTTGCTGATCTGGACGTTTTTATGTCGTCAGCTTCCTGAAATTAAGGCATAAATCATTTGACCTCTTTTTATTAACAAAATATGACTTTGGCCAAAAGTGATGCCATAAAAAGAGGGTGATGGTTGACTTGTGCTCCGTTATTTCATAGAGGTAATGATGTGTTGGACTTCCTGTGTGTGATCAGCGGTGTTTCTGATTGGCTGTTCAGGCAGGCCAGCCCAACCCGGCCGTCAAGCTGTTCGTGGTCAACATCTACGGGCCGACCCACACGCTGGAGCTGATGCCTCCGGAGGCGCTCAGGCTGCGGTGAGCAGAGCTGCTGGAGCGCTGCTCCTGCCAGCCGTCGTCATGGTAACAGCTGCCAGCATCAGGCGAGACAGACTCACCCTGAGGTCACAGAGTCAGCACACTGAAACATAAATGGATTAATGAGGTTTAGTGGCAACGTCTCCATCTGGTCCACCGTTCTCCTCAGGTTGATGATGACTTCCTGTTCCTCTGCTGACCAGACCGACCTGCAGGCTGATGCTTACAGGCTCCCACAGGGACAAATCATCAGCCAAGCCCGCTGCAAACACAAACTGCAAAACACACAAACACAAAATCCAACAGAAAAACGCTGCAACCTCTCCACTAAACCTCCAGACCAGTAGGGGGAGCCAGTGGACCAGACTGGAAAGACGGGAGGTCCAGGAGAAAGAAGAGCTACGATTTGCTCCACGTCTTTTATAATACTATAGAGCAGACTCCATACTGCCCCTGGTGGTGTGGAGGACTTCCTTTTTGTTTTTACCATTAGGTGCATTTTTCCGTTTGCTTCTATTTCTGAGGCTGCAGCATTTTTCTGTTGTGTGCTTTTAGTCTCAGTTCGCTTTATTTATATATCAACAATTAACAACAAAAGCATTAAAAAAAATAATCACTTCATTTTACTCACTCAGTCATTTGCCTGATGCTAGTTAGCGCAGTGAGCTAACTCCATTATTCACATCAGATTAAAACGTTTCTAAGAAAACCAACTCCTCCTGACCAGCAGGGGGCGGCAGCAGAAAATCACTGCTGTCTCATGCCGATTGTCCTCAGAGCAGAGACTTTAACTAGGCCGCTGTGCAGCAGCAGACGATAATGGTGTTGTTCTCCTAGGGAGCATTATGTGAGCATGGTGAAGTGGATCAGTAAGACCCGGACGGCGGTGCGCTGGCTGAACCGGGCCCAGAACGTCTCCATCCTGACGGTGTGTGACACCACCACCGGAGCCTGCGTCACGGTGCGTCCCCCCCCCACGCCATTCTCCACACGCTGTAGACAAACATCCAGAATCCGCCCGTATCTGATCAGAACCAGCGTTGATGAGTCTTGGTTTAACAATACAGCACGCCCCGGTACTCTGACACCTCCAAATAAAATGTGCTGAAGCCTTCAGAGGGCCCTTGATCAGAACCAGAGTCCAGATGTTCAGGTTTGTAGTTAGCTGCTTTTGGAGAAACTCTCTCTGGTGTCTGAAAAGTTGCTGGATGTAGCAATAAAGTTAGCAACAGAGCTAACTGGGCCAGGCGGTTCTGGTTGGACCGACCCGGTTCAAGTCCAAGAGAAAGCCTTTGACCGCACTGATAAAACAACCCAATAGGAGAGGCTTTTATTGTGAAGGGGCTAACCTTGTGCTCTTTGTGTTGCAGAGACATGAGGAAAGCTCAGAACTGTGGCTGTCTAAGCAGGTAAACCTTCATCATCATCATCATCATTTAAAAAGCTGATTCAGTTTTCTATTATTTCTGAGAATCATATTTATAGAAGAAACTGAAGCATGAAGTTATAACTTCCTCTGTAAGCCTCTGTGGAGGAACAGTGTCTAAAAACAGAAGCCTGCCCCTGGTGGTAGCAATGAAAATTGCAACCTACGCTGTCCAATAAGCTCACCTACAGAGAACCAACACTAGGGGGCAGCAGCGCTAAGCCCAAGCACTAGTCATAAACATTAGTAGGCTAACGCTGAAATACAAGACTCAGAAAAAGTCATAATAATTACAAAAGTAATTTCAAGAAAACAGGCATAGCAATACAAGATGGAAACTTTTTTATTGAATAAATTGAGATGTAGCGAGTGCTGCCATCCACTGGTGCGTCTGAGCATTACCAGAGGAACACAGACATTGGACTTTACAAAACAGTCAAGAAAATTAGCTCTTTAGAATCCACGTAAGCTAATGTGCTAAACGTTTTCAAAGTTAGCTAAAGCGCTAAGCTAAAAGCCGGTTCTGACCCACAGCCGGTTGCATCTCGTCTCTCCAGAACCAGCAGCCCGTGTTCTCCAGGGACGGGTCCCGGTTCTTTCTGACCGTCCCGGTGAAGCAGGGCGGACGGGGCGAGTTCCACCACATCGCCATGTTCACCACGCAGGTCAGGCTCCGCCCACGCACGCACTGACATGCCCACAGCCTCCAGTTGCCATGGTAACCCCAACCGCTGCTGTGTCCGCTCCAGTTCAGGGCGGATCAGAACGAGGTCCGACACCTGACTTCTGGGAACTGGGAGGTGACCCAGATCCTGGCCTACGACGAGCCCAACCAGAACCTGTGAGTACCGCAAGGTTGGTTCTGACCCAGAACCAGTTAAAACCTCACTGGAACCAATTAAATCAGAACCGGACTGACTGCTTCCTGTCGCTTTACAGTTACTTCCTGAGTACTGAAGGGTCGCCACGGCAACGGCAGCTCTACAGGTCGGCCTCTCTGAACATTTCCAGGAAGCGGTTCTGTTTGACCCGGTAACTGGTTTGGACCGGCTGATTGTTTTATTGTCATTACTCTGCTCAGCGTTAAAACGGTGGGTCTGTTTCCACGGCGATGCCTGACCTGTGACCTTCACAGAACCAACTGCCTCTACTTCAGCGCCGACCTTAGCCCGTCCAACCAGAATCTGCTGCTGCACTGCCAAGGTAGGCCCACTTCAGGAGCGGTTCTGGTGGAGTGAGGTCCAGTTAGAGCGACAGACTGAGTTCTGATGGGTTGGTTTGGACAAAACTGATAGAGCTGTGGTTCTGGTTCTGCTTCCAGTACACAAACAGAACATACAGCTGGTCTTGCAGTAGATCCTCTCTGGGTCACTGTTCGATCCGGTCCATCACGGTTCCCCATCAGACCCGATCCGCTGTGATCTGGACAGACAGTGCCTCCTTGGTACAAAGTTCTCTCTCATGTTGTCAAGAACCGGTCCTGGTTCTGGTTCTGGTCAGACAGGCAGCTGCAGTGTAACTGTAACGTTAACCATGAACAGTATTTTGTTTGTTCTGCTGTCAGCCAATCAGCAGCCAGCGTTTCTCAACCTGCTAGTGTTTTCCTCCTGCAGGTCCTGAAGCTCCCTCTGTGATCCTCCACAGCCTCAATAACTCCAGTAAGCTAACAACCGGCTAGCTGCATGAGTTTTTACTTTTCTTCCTTTAACCGGCTAGCTAACGTTGGCATGTGATTAATATGCACTGTCCCTTTAAGACAGAAGTAAATGCATGAATAAACTATATTTTGTTTCTGTTCTCAACCAGAGAAACCGTCGCTCAGCTCCAGATTACCGTCAATTTAATCTATCGTATTCCTCCTCAGATTACTATATCCTAGAGAACAACTCAGTGCTGAAGGCGGTTCTGAAGTACAAACGGATCCAGAAGACGGAGTACCAAACCGTCCGAGTTGAGCCTTTCGGTGAGGACAGAGCACTTTGTTACTGCATAAAGCCAGCAACAGGAAGCTAGCAGCAGGTTGCTAGCAGAAGGGAGCTAACCGCAGGAAGCTAGTTGCTGAAGCTAGCAGCAGGAAGCTAACTGCGAAGTGCTAGCAGCAGGAATCTAGCAGCAGGATGCTAGCTCCAAGGTGTTAGCAGCAGGGTGCTAGCAGCAGTGTGCTAGCAGCAGTGTGCTAGCTGCAGTCCAGTCTGATGCCTCCTTTGTGTTCCCAGATTTCCCCCTGCAGGTCTGTTTCCCTCCAGATTTCTCTCCGTTGCGTCAGTACGGCCTGCTGCTGGTCATGTGAGTACCGACCAATCAGGACGCAGCATCACTGCTTTTCTCTGATGCTGAGTCATGAATATGTCTTTTAAACAGTATAAGTACTTCACAGTTTAAAGGTTTAATTCTGGTTGACCAATCAGATGATTAATTTGGTTGACCCCATGGTTGACATTGACGTGCTGTGTGCAGTGACAGCGCCCCCGGTGGCCAGGCGGTGAGCGAGCGCTTCTCCCTGGGCTGGGACTCGGTGTTGGTCAGCTCGGACGGCGTCATCGTGGCCCGGCTGGATGGCCGGGGCAGCGGCTTCCAGGGCCAGCGGATCCTGCATGAGGTGCACCAGAGGCTGGGCACGGTGGACGTCCAGGACCAGATCGCGGCGTTGGAGTGAGTGCTGCTGCTGCGCCGCCAAAACCCAACCATCTCTGCAGGCTTTTATTAACCTTTACTGGTGAAAACCATCAGTTCGTCTTCTTACATGTCAGATTTTAATCATTTAAAATTGTTTTATTGTCTTCTTGAGTTTATTAAAACTGCTGGAAATTGAAACTTTAATGAAACTGAAATGAAGGAAACATAAAAGTTCAGTGTCCTGCAGCTTGTAGTGAAAAATAAAGTTTGGATGTTCAGGACGTCGGCCATGCTTTTCTGCAGGTTCATGATGAAGTTCTCCTACATCGATCGATCGCGCATCGCCGTGTTTGGACAGGTGAGCAGACAGGAAGCAGTAGATGCTGACATCACTTCCTATCAGCCTGGACTCACCAGTTTGTCGTGTTCAGGGCTACGGCGGCTACCTGGCGCTGATGATGCTGAAGTCGACAGACAGCCTGGTGAAATGCGCCGCCGCCATGTCGCCCGTCACCGACTGGAGGCTCTACGGTGAGTCAGCAGCTTTCAGACCGGAACGTCAGCTTCCCACTAACAATATTTTACATTTTTTAACATGGTGTGTTACCAAATAATAAAAAAAATGAATTGGGTTAAAATTTTAAGCGCAATAAAATCTATGTAATTTATTTTTTCTGTTTCTTTGTGTTTGAGTTTGCATCATTCATATGTTAGCTTCGCGCTAGCAGCGTATTAGCTGTGTGTTAGCAGAACGTTAGCTCAGTCTTAGCAGCTGCCGGCCGCTATAATAACCAAAAAGTTGCTCCATATCAGGGGAGAATAATAAACACTGGAATTGAACTCGGACTCTCAGCTCAAGTTTTTCTGAAACAGAAATGATTTGAAACAACCTGTAGGTTTCAGCCTGAGCTCCCGTTTCCTGTCCAGTTAGCAACCGCTAACCGTCCGTGGTTCCTTTCACAGCGTCGGCGTTCTCAGAGCGCTACCTGGGCCTGCCGGTACGGGACGACAGCAGATACCAGGTGAGCTTCCCGACCTTTGACCTCAGCAGAGCTGCAGCTCTTCCTGTCTGCTGATTCCTCTGAGGAAAACACGGCGATCCTGATCTGATGACTGAAATATTCATGGATTCTGTCTGTGCAGAGAGGAGTGTTTTACAGAGCTTCTCAGAGTGTGTGTGTTGGTGTGTTTCTGACCAGCCTGTCTCCCTGCAGGTGTCCAGCCTGCTGCAGAGCGTCCAGGCGCTCCGAGAGCAGACGCTGCTGCTGCTGCACGCCACGGCAGACGGTGAGACTGAGAGTCCTGGTCCTGGGAGGGAAGGGGTTAATAAATCATTACTGCTGATGCAGCCTGGACCTGCAGAGGACAGCGGTTCTGGTGAACCCGTCCAGGTTCTGAGACCTGCTGACGTTCTTTCTTTCTCTCTTTCTTTTTTCTGTCTTCCTTCCTTCCTTCCAGCAAACATCCACTTCCAGCATTCAGCTGAGCTGGTCAAGAGCCTGGTGAAGGCCGGAGCCAACTACTCCATGCAGGTACCCCCACATGCTAACAGGCTGCTGCTAACAATGTAGAGCTAAGAGGCTAATGAGGAGCGTTCTCCTCGTCTCCCCAGATCTACCCTGATGAAGGTCACTTCTTGTCGGCGCCGAGCCGCCAGCACCTCTTTGCGGCGCTGAGCGGTTTCTACAGGGAGTGTCTGAAGGAGGAGCTGCTGCCGCTGCCCGATGAAGACGAGGAAGAGGAGGAGTGACAGCTGCCGGTTCTCCGCCTGGACTCAGTCGCCGGAGCTGCTCCGGCCTGAACGAGCGCTTTGTTGTGTGAATGTATAAATATGTGGACATGAAGGACAGCAGGGGGCGTCCTCGCCTCTAGCATCAACTTCTTCTTCTTCTGGATCGCTCACGATCCCAGCTAAGCACACGGAGAACTTCCTACGTTTGTTCCAGGTTCTTCAGACTGCAGCCCTCCACACCAAACATGTGCACCACCGCCACACTGGTCTCCATGGAGACGGCGACACCGCCATCACCGCACTACAAGATGGAGCTCCACCTGACACCAACACCGTAAACTGATGGGAGCAACGCATTGCACTGATGAAGAAACAACGTCCTGTTAGCATCCAGTTAGCATCAGCTGTTAGCATTAGCTGTTAGTATCAACTATTAGCATCAGCTGTTAGCCTCCAGTTATCCTCCTGTTAGCTTCAGCCCTTAAAGGGACAGTCCTCCTGACAAACTGGGTTTCTGGACCAGTCCAAGTTGTGACCTTCTGCTGACCTGGGATGAAGAAGTGAAGCTTCATTTGCAGGTTCTCCTGCAGAACCAGAACCAAAACCAGAACTTTTTCATTCCGGACCCATCAGTTGATGACATCAGAACTTCAGCTTCAAAAGTTTCCAGACAACCGGCCGATCTGACCTTTGACCTTCATTATTCTAATAATTATCCCACAGTCCGTTTCCTGCAGTGATTCAGCGAATCAGAACTGAGTCAGTAAGGGCAGTCAGGCTCCAGAACCAAAGGTCCAGTTTGGTTGTCCAGCCGACAGAAATCAGCAGAGTTCTGTCAAAAAACACACCAGACTAATAATAATAATAATAATCAGTGGTGGGCTCTGCTAGCTAAAAAGCTAGCTGCGCTAATTCTAATGCACAAATCATAGCCATTGTTTCTGCTAACGCTAAAGTGCTAACTTCAATTGAAATTATATTTTCCCTTAAAACACCAAAATCTTCCAATTTCATTTGGGCATAATTTAAATCTACTGTTATTGAATTTGTTTAGATTTTTGTCCATTTTATTTTGTTCATATATGTTTTTTGTTTTTTTTGTTAAAAAAAAACATGACAGGAAGCGGAACTGACGTCACCTCCTTCAAAATAAGAGCATAAATGTAAATGTCTAAACTTGATCAATTATAATAATCAAAACGTCAACACAGATGTTGAAGTTCAACTGAAAGTTTCCAAAACAGCCAGATAAATTTATCTTAAAAAATTAATTTATAAAAAGCTCAAATGCTAAATAGCTCGACTGTTAGCCGATTAGCTCCATTTTGTCCCGTCTGGAATCATAATAAGCCATAGACAGTAAAATATAATTATCTACCAATATATTGGACTTAGCAGAGAAAACAATAAAAAAATTAAACTAAGATTTAGATTTTTTTTAAAGTTATCGTGTAAGTTCCACCTTTTTGAGCTTTTTATCATGTTATAAAACACCTGGAGTGTTTCCTTGATCGCAGGCTTGCTGCTCTAGAACTGGACCAGTTAAAGTAACGGATGATGTTACCAGGTTTAAATCTGGTCTAATTAAACCTCCAGACCGACCCGGTTCCATCACGGCCCAGCCTGACGTCAGCTTCACTGAGGAAGCACCCGGCGACAGTGGAGAGGAACAGGAGGCCTCCAGCTGCCTGGCTCTGTCATGGGACTGACAGCCAATCACAGACCAGCTCCTGAACACCTGAGCAGACATGAACCAAGCTGCTGCCGCTGCAAGGTCAAAGGTCACGTCCAAACAAATCTGAAAGGAGCGTCAGTTTATCACTTCCACCAACAACTCTTTGTATGTTTGTAATAAAAAATAAAAGGTCAAGTATGGGGCAACATTTGGGCCAAAATTAAGATAACAGCCCACCCAACAGTAGCTACTTCCTGTTAGCATTGGAGAACGATTAGCATGTCTAGGCTAGTCACCTGCTGAGTTAAACATTTTTTTGTTTCAGAGAAAACTTTATTTAAAAAAAAAAAGAGTTTTTTAATTTCGGCCCTAATGGCGCTCGATATGCTGGAACACGGTAGGTCCAGCTGCTGGTTCTGACCTCGCAGCTGGACCCAAAAGCTGGGTCAGAACCGGCTTAATTTTTAGCTTAGCGCTTTAGCTATCTTTGAAAACGTTTAGCACCTTTAGCTTCCACTAAATGTAATTTATACGGCGCTAATTTAGTTTGTAGTTTTTGTAATAAAGTTAAAGGTCCAGCTGCTGGTTCTGGTCCATATTAATCGGATTTTCCCTTTATCTTCACCTACTCAGGCTCTCCAGAGGTGGCGCTGCAGTCCGTGTTATTCCGATATGAATGGCAGGTTCGGATGAATCTGGTGTGGAGCCGTTTGGGTTCTGGACGGTCAGGGCAGGTTGTGGTGTTCTTCAAACTAATCTGGATCACTCCATGGACTTCCGGCAGCAGTTCCGGTGTTTGCATGTCCCTCGCGGGGAGCCGTAGTTTTGTACAGCGGAGTCCAGAGAACAGTAATCTATTTTCAGATTCCCAGAGATTCAGTCTGTGATTCTCCTGGATTCTTGTATGTTTCTTATTGTTTCCTTTGGGCGGTTGGTTGATTTTCCTCCTCGGACGGATTTTGTAATTTTGCTTGTTCCGGTTCTTTTTGTTGTACTGGGTCGGGTCGGGTTGGGTCAGGATTATTGTGATTGTTCTCTGGTGATGATTATAAATGAATAAAAAATTAAAAACTTTGGACCTGGCCTGTTCTGCTCTACTCCCGGATCAGAACCAGTTTCCACACCGTGATGGGAACACTGACCCAAACTGGGCAGACTGGGAGGATCCTCCAGTCCTGGTGGCCTAGTCAAAGTCCAGACCATGAGTTAGCTGAGATGCTGCGGTGGGTTCAGGCTTTATTCTGGTCTGTGTTTCACATTAAAGCTCCAGAGCATGACATCATAGTTCTGTCTGCACAGGCAGCCATCTTGGAATCAACCTGAGAAAGTTTGATGGCAGGAAGAACTAGCTCAGATTCTCTAATTTAATCCACCGGTTATTAATGACTGGATGAGATTCAGTAGCTTTTATAATCAACATTTCTACTAAAATAATTTCACTTGTTTGTGATGATAGAAATTGGCTCCTTTAAACAGAATTCACTTTGGAAATATTCAAATTAGTAACATTTTCTCTACTTTCATCACAAACTGACACTTCCTGTCTAAGCAGAAGGCCACAGCCTGGATTTAAAGCCAACAAAGGATTTGGAGTGGCCTAGTCAAAGTCTGAAATGAGGATTTTGGGGATGTTGAAGGGAGGGAACCAAAATGGATTGAATATTTTTCTGATTAAATCATCGCCTGAGGTTTGGTTTCCTGTCCGGTGTGAATATTTTATTGATTATTGAACGACTCCTGGGGTGTGAATACTTTCCCACCTCGCTCAGAAATACATTCATGGATTTGAACCATCACCCTGCAGAAACCAACTGGGAAATAACTGGAGTCGGACGAAACCAGAAAGATTTTCCAGTTTATTTCAGATTTTCATGGCTGCAACCCGACAAGAGCAAGTAAAGCCCAGGGTCAAAGGTCAGACAAACACTTCCTGTTCCTGTGTTCTGGTTCGATCATGACCGGCAGCCGAAGCCATAATTCAGATTAATTTCTCCTCAGCAGGAAGAACTGTTTGTATCATAACTTCCATCTTTTATTGCAAACATTTTTCACATTACAGGCTTTTAATCTGAAAATAAAAACAGATTGCAGGAAACTGGGTCTTTAAACACATCATCCGGCCGCGTTCTGGTTCCGATGGTTCGATCCACAAACAGGAAATTCCTTCATTTTGTGCAGCAGGACATTTAAGAAGACGGTTGTGTCATCAGTCAGCTGACCGATAGGAAAGTCTTTGCCTAAAACCGATAATTTAAAAATTGAGCAATTTTAATTGATATGGAAAGTATTTCTACAGCAAAGGAGAGACGAGACAACCTTGTTTTATATCTTTGTTAAACCTCTGAGGAAGACACACTGAACTGTCGATCTTTGTGAAATGCTTTAGTTACATTAAGACATTTATTTCCATACCAAATAAATCTAAAGCTTTGAACATAAATTCATGTTCTATCATATCAAAGGCTTATATAGTCAATTAAGTCCAAAATGAGGCGAGTGTTATTATGCATAGATATGCCTGATTTTAACCTGTTAGGAAAAATGTGTGTCAGAATCATTATTTAATATTGTTATCGGCCTTGAAGGATCAAGAAGAGTTGGATCTTTTCCGGGTTTAGGAACGAGCCTGAAGACAGTTAGACGTTTTCTAATAGCTCTGAAAACCCCGAGTGGCTTGTTCTTTTTATCCTGTTCTTTTATCCTGTTCTTTTTATCCTGTTCTTTTTATCCTGTTCTTTTATCCTGTTCTTTTTATCCTGTTCTTTTATCCTGTTCTTTTTATTCTGTTCTTTTTATTCTGTTCTTTTTATCCTGTACTTTTTATCCTGTTCTTTTTATCCTGTTCTTTTTATCCTGTTTTTTTTATCCTGTTCTTTTTATTCTGTTCTTTTTATTCTGTTCTTTTCATCCTGTTCTTTTTATCCTGTTCTTTTTATTCTGTTCTTTTATCCTGTTCTTTTTATCCTGTTCTTTTATCCTGTTCTTTTTATTCTGTTCTTTTTATTCTGTTCTTTTTATCCTGTACTTTTTATCCTGTTCTTTTTATCCTGTTTTTTTTATCCTGTTCTTTTTATTCTGTTCTTTTTATCCTGTTCTTTTTATTCTGTTCTTTTCATCCTGTTCTTTTTATCCTGTTCTTTTTATTCTGTTCTTTTTATCCTGTTCTTTTTATTCTGTTCTTTTTATTCTGTTCTTTTTATCCTGTTCTTTTTATTCTGTTCTTTTATCCTGTTTTTTTTATCCTGTTCTTTTTATCCTGTTCTTTTATTCTGTTCTTTTTATCCTGTTCTTTTATTCTGTTTTTTTTATCCTGTTCTTTTTATCCTGTTCTTTTATTCTGTTCTTTTTATCCTGTTCTTTTATTCTGTTCTTTTTATCCTGTTCTTTTTATTCTGTTCTTTTTATCTTGTTCTTTTTATCCTGTTCTTTTTGTTCTGTTGTTTTATGGCAGCAGCCAGGTTCGGCTTCTTCAGGTTTTTCAGATTTGAGTACATCTGACACCGATAACATGTCTGTTGATGTAAATAAATACATTTTCTTCAAAACGATAAAAATAAAAAGAATTTCTGCAGCTGGAAGAAGCGTTGCAGTTTGATGACATCATCAGAGTCCAGCTGCGCCCTCTGGAGGCTAACGCTACCAGAACGTTTTGATGATCCAGTAATAATAAATAACAATGAATAATAATAAATAATACATCTGGATAACAATAATAATGAGAAGTAATAATAACTAATAATATTATTATTAATAACAGTATTAATGATCTAAAGTTCTGCTGCAGTTAGGAGGTGGAGCAGAACTGGTGTTTTTTTTCTTCTTCTTTTAAATGTGACATAAAGACTTAAGTGACGTGAAAAGGTCGTGATCCTTCGAGGCGTCAGTCGTCCTCTTTAGATGTCTCCATGGCAACAGCAGCCTCCTCCTCAAAACAGCGTTTGAAGAAGCTGAGCAGCGAGGAGAGCAGGTAGCGCCGACTCTTTACTCTGACGAGATGATGACCTTCATCTGGGAAGATCTGGACACACACACACACACACACACACGGATCAGAGGTTTATTCGTATCTGCTCTGCTGGAGGACAGAAATCAGCTGGGCGGGTTGCTACCTGCAGGGTGTAGTTAAAGTTTCGGGCTGAAAGCAGCTGGACCAGCTCTGCTGAATGCTGGAAGTGGACAGAGGCTGAAACAGAGAACGTCGTTAATAATAATAATAATAATAATAATAATAATAATAATAATAATAATAATAATAATAATAATAATAATAACAAATAGTATTCAGCTCTTATAATAAATTAAGTCTTACAAAGACTGAAATCCAGCTAGAGAAATAAAACTATTACTAAAGAGAGTGATTAAATAAAAAGCATGAAAATAGATTAAACAAATAATAAAGAAATAACAAATAAAGCTAAATAAATATGCATATATGTGGCACTATGAAAGTGAAATGAATCAAAATAGTAGCCCTCCATTTTATTTTTATATCCCTTACAGTGAGAAGCTATCAATAAAATCTGTTTAAAATGTATGATGAGTTTCGCCAGCAGAGGGCGCTCGGGGCACCAGTGGTTGACGTTCTGGCCGGCAGAAGAAGCTGAAGCAGCTTAGAGCAGACACAACGAGCAACTGCCACAATCCGCCGTGTTTCTGTTTTACAGGTAAACTGAGTGAAAAATAATATATGGATGTTAACGGTAGTAATCTCTGATAAGTGCCTTGTGGGATAAAGGAGGTGCTTGTGTGGGACGGGACCGGACCGGACCGGAGTTAGCAGGAGGCTAAGCTAATGATGTGGCCTGTGTTCTTCTCGCAGCTATTTGTGTTAAAATTGGACCATATTTTCTATTCGAGTTCAGCTAATGAAAGTTAGATAAATTATCAGTGGTGATAATGAGAACTGCGAACTGTTGAGCTATTCTGATAATTGTGTTTTAGGGTGAAAGTGTATTTAAGAAGAAGTTGGTCTTTCCTGAGGCAGCGACTCAGAGCAGGTGTAGTGGGTTGAGAAACAGTTAAAGAAGACAAAAGAAGACCAATTCTGATTCAAAAATAGGTGGTGTATTAATTTTATTTATTTTTTTACAGTTTCTCAACCCACTCCACTAACCCTGTTAATACAACCCTGTTTTTGAATCAGAGTTGGTCTTGTCTTTTGTCTAAGCCTGTTTGTTGTGTGCATGCATCTTCCTGCCAGTGGGGGCGCTCTCGTTCCGCTGTGGGTCCAACAGGAAGAAGGAGTTTCCTGGTTCTGGACATGCGCAGCTCAGAATAAACGAGCTCTTGCCAGAGTAGCTTTGTTTCAACTCGCTTCCTCTGTGATCCACAGGTAGGATAAAAGGCAACTCTTATAAGCCCATTTAAAATGTTCTGTAAATATATAAAGATCAGTTTTGTAGTCTATTGTATAACTTATATGTGACCTTGGGTACAGATTTGTTATGTGTGGAGAACCTTAAATCCTCTTTTTACCAGATCACACAGATAAGTCTGTAAAAATGACCAGAGGCACTGCTGCAAATTAGATACAGTTTATTGAGCTCACAAATGCCTATGGGCAAAAATAGTTTATTTTGTTGTATAAAAATCACTACATTAAGGTAGGAGTCTATGCTGGCCCTGGAAACCTTATAGCTGAAAAACAGTTAAAACCCAATTAAGTAAAGTTAGACTGCTGGGGGAGGAATAATAATAAGGAAAACACAAATATAACTAAATGCACCCAAGTGTTCCCCAACAAAAACACTCACACAAAAATCCCTGGTGAATAAAGCAAAGAAAAGAAAAACTCCCCTTCCACTGGTCAATCTAGGTAAAACATGTTGGGACCCAGAGACTGGACACGTCCTTTTTAAAACAAGCCAGAGGACTGGACAATTAAAACTCCCCTTCTCTAAACAAAACCAAAAAAAGAAAATGCTTTTGATCAATAATAACTATCCAAAAAGAAATTCTAAACTAAAACTGAAACAGCAGCAGCCAACATTCTCTAAAGTGAAACCAGCTCTGTACGTCCTCCCTAGAAGTACCTTTCCTCTGCACGAATCATCAACCTGGGATCTGATCCCGTCAGCGATCTACCTGCTTCTAAATGGAAATGCTGATTATCTATCTCCCTAACAAACCAGCTGCGCTCTGTCACAGCGTCTTCCATATATGGGCAAGAGGAAGAGTGCGCAGCACCACACTTCCTGGACAAGATGCCCGGCTACAGATATGTGTAATTTGGACGGTTTTATATTAGCGTTGATTTGTGTCGGCCTATTGTTGTTGGAGCCTTGGGATTTTGGATTTATTTAAATTGCTTGATTAGTCAATGTTGTGTTTGTAGCGTTGTAGTGTTTTTATTTCTCATAAAAGTGTATTTATTTGTGGTAGTCTTGATCTCCTTTGTAACCTGTAACGGTTATAACTGAATCGTTGGTGTTTACTGTGTTGTAGATGGGATGTTTTGTTCAGTTTGGTTATGTTAATTTAGGATTAGATTAGATTATTTTATTTGTGCATTTTGTTTCATTTTATTTCTTTGTGGAAACTCCGGATGTTGATTGAATTTGAATTGTATTGTTTTATTTATTTATTTGTTTTTCTTTAATTGAAAATGTGTCAGAATAAACGAGCTCTTGCCAGAGTAACATTGTATCCACATTGTGATCCACAGATCTTGGTTGCACAGGATCCATCTGAGCCAGTACCAGTACCAGTACTCGGTCCTGGCTCAGGTTCCCGGCACCGGTAACAGGTTCTCGGCCCATCATTCTCCGTTGTACGACATGTATAATCAGAACATAAATACATATTCAAATAAATATAAATAACTAATAAATACTCTAAAAGAAAATAATTTAGTAAAATATGGCACAGAAGAGTATTCCATTAGTAACTGAACATACCGCTTATTAATAAGTAGTAATTAAAATATTTTAATCAGGTAGATAAAAACATTAATCACTGAAATAAAGAAAAAATAAAACCATTATTAATTTCTGCCTCTGCATAAAATCCATAATAAGAGAAAACATCTGATGAAACGTTATTTCCACCCCATAATAAACAGGTTTCTATGGTTTCCTGCTGTCGTCTCCTATCAACAGGAGATCCTGGAAACGATCCATGGATCGGATCATACAGCGCCGAACTGAGACTAAACCAGTAAACCCAGTTAAAAGCCTCCAGCTGCTCCAAAACCCAGATAGCAAAAGTTCTGTTGGAATTAGAGTACTGAAAAGAACTGTTCATGTTCATGAGTCAGTTCCTGAACTGAACTGTTCAGAGAGGTGAACAGGGCTGTGCTTTGCTCACCGTCGGCCGTGCCATGGACAATCAGGAAGTCCCGGGGACCGGGCCCTGAGGAGTCCCTGATAAGACTGGAGAGCTGGCAGAGAAACAGTTAGCATGTTAGCCTGCAGGAAGCACCAGGCCCCTTTAGCCTGCAGCTGGAGGACAAACAGGAAGCGCCATCTGCTGTTCCTACCTGGTAGCTCAGATCGGTCTTCACAGGAAAACCAAAGAAGCGTTCAGAACCGGCAGATCCTGGGACGGTCCAACAGAACCAGGAGAGCTCAGTTCATAATTTATTTTTAATTATTTTTGTTCTGTTACTGGGACTGATGGTTTCCTCACCACAGAGTTTCCAGTTGGTAACTGGAGCCACAGCGACGCCGCATTTAATCACCGAGCTGAAGGTCAGGAGAAGGACAGACGACAGGAACCCTCCGTACGCCTGGAGACACAGAAATATCACATTTAGATGAATGTGCCCTAAAACATGAGTAAATGGTTCTGAAGCAGCAGGTTTGTCACCTTCCCATAAACTCCCACTCTGCTGCGGTCGATGTAGGGAAGCTTCGTCAGACGCCTGGCAGGTTAGAATGAGATTAGTTAGACAAACAACCTGATTCACACAAACAGCTTTGTTCTCTTGTCTTTCCAGTTTTGATGAGTGGCTGAAAGAAACGTTCCTCGGTGTTACACCGTCTTTATTCCCCAGGGAAAGAGGACGTTAAGAGTTCCTAGTCACATTTATTTAATGGGATCTTTATTGGAGCCATGAATTTTCTCTCCTGCACAAACGGCTCAGACTCATTTTCAGACTGATGATCTGAAAATAAATACAAAATGAATTTATTTAAAATCTTTTCACACATTTTTATCCAAGTGTGACAGAAACATTGCATTGTGTCTGTGAAACATCCAGCATGGTTTTACTTCCTGAATGGTATTTTTTACTGTATGTTTCATCAAACTTTTGGAGACCAATGTTGTAAACTTTAGTAAAAATCCCAAACAGCGAGGCTGGTTTTTGTAGAACCCCAAATGACTGTTGATGCATATTCTACACAGACCAAGGCTCATTCTGAAGCATTTGGCTGCCATCTGGTGGTCAGAGTAAGAACCAAATTTGATCATTTGAATCCTAAATACTAACATTTATGTTGTATTTGAGCTGTATTAAAACGAACAAGCCTTGTTTTTTCAAATAAACATTTTATTTTCTAAATAATCATCAATTCAGGCAAGAAGGGCTTAAAGACCTTCCATCATTTTTTTACAATAAAACCAGAAAACAAACCAAAGTCATTTCATCATCAGGCTGAAAAACTCCAGATGCTTTCATCAAACTTTGACTTGTCCTCTATGTATGATGAATAATTAGCATTAGCATGCTATTTGTGTTTAGCTAGGAGAGCTCCGGCCCGTTCAGGCGGCAGAACCTACTGCAGTGCCGCAATCTGGTCCTGAACGTCCACTACCCCCAGGTTCTGGTAGATGGCCTGCAGGACGTCCTGACCCCGGCCAGCGCTGCCCCGCCCGTCCACACGGGCCACCACGACCCGATCAGAGCTGACCAGAACCGACTCCCAGCCCAGAGAAAAACGCTCGCTCACCACCCGGCCACCAGGGGCGCTGTCTCTACAGACAAACACGTTCAACAGAAAAATTCAACAGTAAAAAAACCTGAACAAACTCTGGGGTCAGTGGTGGGAACTGCTAATGGGACAGCTAGCTGCGCTAACCTTAAAGTGCTAGCTATTAACATTAGTTCTGCTAACACTAATGCGCTGCACATATATAAAATGTTTCCATGAATCTGTTTACCAGCCTGGAGGTTCATGTTGGTGTCGTGTTCCTCCCTCTACCGCCTTCATTCATTCATGTAAACAGAACTGCTGCTTTACCCACTTCAAAATAAAAGCATGAATATAAGTGAATAACTACCTGAAAAATTCCTAACCAAAACGTCAACAGAGACGTTTAACTTCATTTCAACTGAATGTTTACAAAACAGAAGATTAGAGATTAGCGATTCAGAAATGATCCAGAAAGATTACTTTAGCGAAAGCTAAGTGCGCTAAGCGTATTAAATTAGGGTGACCAGACGTCCTCTTTTTCCTGGACATGTCCTACTTTTCAGACCTAAAAAAATGTCCGGGGGGAATTTAAAAATCGTCCGGGATTTTGGTGAACTGCCTCAAAACACATTACATAGCTTACAGTGCATTGTGA
>CAEFZY010032668.1:0-23207 GCA_903066815.1 Brachyrhaphis roseni | reverse complement strand
TATATATATATATATATATATATATATAGCCTTTCTCTGGACATGTGGATCCAAACCAACAAGCCGGATTATAAAAACATTCCATTTTTTATTTTTTGGCAGATGTTTTCTTAAGTGCAACTTCAAACCACAGTAAGGTAAACTTTAGTCTGTAGCTGATGTCTGGGTGACCTGATTTCTTGTCTCCGTTTGTGTCTCAGGGAGCCGCGGTGTTGAGGATGCTGTCAGACTTCCTGTCAGAGTCGGTCTTCAAACAAGGACTCAGTGTATGAGTTTGTTTTTTCCACTCAAAAACAGTAGATTAGTTTATCTTATTAGGGTTTAAACTTTTTCCCCTTTGTCCACAGAGTTACCTAAGATATTTTTCCTATGATAACACAAATGGAAGTGACTTGTGGAAACATCTGCAAGTGGTGAGATGAGGACTTCTGACTTCTACATCTCCAATATCTGTATAAAGTTTCCTGTAATTGATCACATTAACATCCTTCATTTAGACGTAGTTTGTGAATCTACTCACAGTAACTTGATTTCTGCAGGCAGTGCAAGACAACAATGTGTCTCTTCCTCGTCAAGTTGACGTCATCATGAACCACTGGGTGCTTCAGATGGGCTTCCCAGTGGTTACCATAGACACAACCACAGGCATCGTTTCCCAGAATCACTTCCGGCTGGATCCAGAATTGAATGTCACTGTGGAATCGCCATACAAGTACGCAAACAAGAAACAATTTAAAACACAACTTCTGGCAAAGCTGATTCCCCATCAATCGCAAGAAAAAATTATAGCTCTTGCAAAATAAATGGTCACATATTGATTTTCATTCTTTTTGTTATTCCTCTGTAAAGGTAATTGTTTGTCAAACCAACTATCCTATGAAAAATTCAGTCAATTGAGAAATCAACGAATAAAAATGAATAAAATAAGAAACCATTAACCTACAAATAAACCTTATAAATAACCCACAAAATATGAAGTAAACTAAAAATACATTTTAACAAAATTCAGAGTGATAAAAATGAGCAATAAATAGCTCAAACACTCTCACATAAAGGGATTTAATTACAGGTATATGGTCTGAATCCTGTGTAAAGTGAAGCATCTTGTTGGACCAGGACAAAATGAAATCATCAGTAAAGAAAACTTCAAGCACAATGGTTTGAAACTAGAAAAACTAGAAACTTAAAGAAAGAAATGAATTCTGTGAAATAAAACGGAAGAGTCACTGACTTTTTTTTATATTGGTAATATAAAAAAAATAATGTTGGAATAAACACCTAAATTTGAGTTTGTAGAAAAAAGCAGCAGATGTTGCATGAAGGAGCAGAGGAGACGGTAATGAGGAGTTCTGCAGGAAATGAACATTTTTCTAATTCCATTATTGGAAATGAAGTTTGTTGATCAGCATTTTTTAAGATTCCAACATAAAGATGGACTATATTGAAAAAACACAATCATTTAATTCTGATACTTTTGTCTAGTTTCTGGTGCAAATAATTCAGTACACTTGAAATAAGGCAAAACTAACTTACTAAGTAACTTTTCAGCAAGATAGATGAGGCTGTTTTAAGTAAATAATTTCTTAATGTTGATGAAAAAGTTCTAGTTCCACTGGCAGATTATTTCACATATAGCATGAGGAAAATGTCTTTATATAAGTAAAATAATCTCCCAGTTGAACTTGTACTTTTTCATCAATATAAAGGAATTATTTACTAAAAACAAGCTCCTATATCTTGCAAAAATATTACTTGTAAGTTAGCTTTGTCTTATTGCCAGTGCACTAAGACATTTGCAGTAGAAACTAGACCAAAAACACTTGGTAAGATTTTGTGTTTTTGCAGTGTACCATCTTCAGACAGTGTTGATTTTGTCTTTTTGCCAGTATCTGTGCATCAGCAACACTTTTCTCACTGCAGCTCTGCTGACTAAGCTCTAACAGATTTTTGGGTTTTCCAGGTACGAGTGGATGATCCCTGTGCGCTGGATGAAAGACGGAGCCACCAAAGACATTTGGTGGCTCTTGAAAAAGGAAGGTGTGCAATTAAAGTGTATTAAATGTGCAGAAAGCTTATGCTGAATATGATAAAATGTTCTTAAAATGTGTTTGTCAGATGTGAATGAGGACATGAGGGCTGGACCTTCCTGGGTTTTGGCTAACATCAATGTGACGGGGTATTATCGGGTGAACTACGACCTGGGGAACTGGGAGCGGCTCTTTTCTCAGCTCAATACAGACCACCAGGTTACCAAACACACTTCACCTGATGGCGCTAGCAGAACATCTGTCAGCTGATAGATTTACTTTGTATTCTCCAGAAGTATTTCAACCTCTGCAGACTGACTTTGTAACCCGATTTAGGTGATCCCACTGATCAACAGAGCCCAGCTGGTGGACGACACGTTCAACCTGGCCAGGTAGGACCAGTCAAGTCATTTGTATTTATTTTAAAACCCAACGGAAGAAAACCCACATCTGCATTCGAAGCAACTGAGTAAAGAGGTTTCAACATCCATGTTGAAGAGCCTGAAGAAAGAAAGCTGTAGGATATTCATGATCATTCTGGTCTAATTCAGCATGATGACAAAGCAACACAAATCATCTCCAGTTTGGATGTTATAATATCTGTCCTCTGCAGAGCTCAGCTGCTCTCCACCACTGTGGCTCTCAGGACGACTTCCTACCTGTCCAAGGAAACCGACTACATGCCCTGGCAGTCTGCACTCAACAACCTGAACTACTTCTACCTCATGCTGGACCAAACCGAAGTCCTTGAGCCCATGCAGGTGAAGACTTCTCAGATGTTAGCTGTTTGGATGCCGTGAGCGTTTTAACAGGAAAACCTCCATCTTTTCCTGTTTCTGTGATTCATCAGGAATACGTCAGGAAACAGGTGACTCCACTCTTCTTGTACTTCAGGAGTATAACGTCAAACTGGACCAAAGTTCCTGAGAAGCACACTGACCAGTGAGTTTATTCACATAAGAGGAAACAACAGTATTTGATCCTTTTCTCCCGGTTATTTCTCATTAATCTGTACAGAAATGTGATTATGGTGATTATGGCACTCAAACAAAATCAGCAACATGTTGCAGAAACTGCATTAGCAGCACTAGAACGCAGTCATTCTGGAAAGCAAAAGTGCTTCCATGCAAAGTAATCCACATGTCATTATTTACTAAATTAGCATCATTATTATTGAAAACAGAGTTCTAGAAAAGGTTTACACATCTGAAATGATGTATCTATCTTCTGATGAGAAGGTTTTGACCACAACTATAGAAGATACAAGGTAGAAATAGTCTTTAATGTCCAAATGTTGGGACATTCAGGAAGTTAAAGGAAAATGGAAGTATGCACATTCAAACTAATATTAAAACAGAGAAACAAGAATAAGTAAGTGTATGGTAAGAGCAAATAATCTATTGAATACAGCAGGCCCAGGCTGAAAGAAAGTAGGATAATTAGAAAAAATTGAAGACGTGTATATTTGTGCATATGAAACAACATTTATAAGAAATTAAAAAGACTGTGGAAATATTTACAGGGATGTTATTTAAAATGAGAAATCCACATACTTTAGATACGTTTATTGCCACAAGTAATTCTGAGGCTAAAAGATACGAGTATTAGGGCCAAACTAAATAAAATAAATAAAAATTAAATGACGAGAATAAAGTCAAAATAACACAAGAATAAAGTAATAGTATTATGAGAATAAATTCAAAACATAACTTTATTCTTGTAATTTTATTTTCTTTGTAAAGACAGAACTAGTCTTTACACAAATGCACATCTTTATGGGTTATAGCGCCCCCTGTGGACACATGGCAGCTTTGTGTCTGTTTCTGCTTCATGTGCAGAACTTCTTGCTCTAACAGGTTTTGTCTCCCCCTGCAGGTACAATCAGGTAAACGCTCTCAGCACAGCCTGCAGAACCGGACTACCAGAGTGCCAGAACCTGACCCGCATGTGGTTCCGGCAGTGGATGGACGACCCTGAACGCAACCCGTGGGTCTGATTTATGCAACGTTTCATAAAGTTTATTTCAATGTGTGTGAAAATAAGAGCTGAAGAAAAACCTACAGCGACACAAGGGAGGGTAAAAATAATCAATATGTCATTTCAACTTATAATAAAGAGTAATACTTAACACTGGTTAAGGTAAAATCATGTTTTAACTTATAATTGATCAAATATACACCAGGAACACTAAATATAGTTAATCAGGACAGTGAAGTGTGTAAAAAAGCTCATTAAGTGTTTACTAAGCAGAGATATTTGATTAAAGTTTATGACAATAAGTTAATCTGCTGCAAAAAAAACAAATGCTACAGAGTGCTACTGGTGGGATGTATGGATGAAATATTTACCTAGAAGCGTAAAAAAATATACAAAAATGTATATGTAGCGAAAATAAAACAGCTTTTATCACCACTGCAAATGAGCTTCGTCAGAGCCGGTCCAAGATCGCATGAAACTCGAAGAAAAATCTTTTCATTCAGACTGCAGACGCTTTGAAAACTAGCCGATACGTTTCCGAATTAGTTCCACATATGAAAGCTGCACAAATCGGAGTTTGTTTTTGGGTGAAAAGATCAGAATGCTGTGGAAAAAGTCGGAAACGGCACAATAACAAGCTTTGCTGGACGATAAATTGTCCCAGAATTTATTGCGATAAACGATAATATTGTTGCTTTGAGACCATTTTCAAGTTATGGCATAATAACAATGGATGAACCCATTCTCAAAGATCATCCATCCATTTTCTAACACGCTGGTTGGATGCTGGTCGTATCTCCAGGCAGGGTCACCCTGCACAGTTCGCCAGTCTGTCGCAGTAATCAAAGATCAATAAACTTTAAATTCTAATGAACATTTAACACTCCAACTGGAGGACATTTTAAATATCCAAAATAAATAAACAAAACGAACCGAAATAACAAATAAAATGAATTATTAAGTCAAAATTGCCCTTCAAAAACAGAGAGGTAGGTAGTTGAGACCAAAGCACCAGACTGCAAACTTTTATCATCCAGGTTTTGGTAGAAAGACAGAAAAGAGAAAAACAACAAATAATGCAAACTGAAATTATTAAGCTTGTTTTAATTTATAACACGATTAATTGATTTATTGGTTATTGTGACAAGCATACATATGGGGAAAAAAATAAGTTGGACTTGGTTGACATTTAGCTGCCGTCTTAACGTAGCCTTAAGTTGCTCATATCTTGATCCGTCCTGGTTTTGTAATTTTTATCTTTTTCTACTTAAAATGGCGTCTTTTGTTGCTGTTTTTGATTTTCTCCTTTGGAAAAAAAAAAATCAACTAATCAAGTTTATTTGTATAACATATTTCAGCAACAAGGAGTTCAAAGTGCTTTACATCATAAACACAAATACAGTCAGTAAGCATTTCATTTTTCCATCGTTACACATCAAAATGTTGGTCAATGTTTCATTTACTATCATTCAAAATCATGACCAGGTGGGTTTTTAGTCTGGATTTAAAGAAACTCTGTGTTTCAGCTGTTTTGCAGTTTTCTGGAAGTTTGTTCCAGATTTGTGTTGTGTAAAAAAGAAAACAAAAAAAACATGTAATCTGAGTACAGTACCATGTGGAGCTCCATCTTTTTGATGAGCAAGTGAAGCTAATCTGCAGCTCGTTCCTTCCTTCAGCATCCACCCGAACCTTCGCTCGGCGGTGTACTGCAGCGCCGTGGCGGCCGGCGGCGAGGCTGAGTGGAACTTCACATGGTGGCGGTTTCAGGACGCTACGGTGGCCAGCGAGGCCAATAAACTCATGCTGGCTCTGGCCTGCAGCAACAACAAGCAGCTGCTGGAGAGGTGAGCCTCGCCTTCACTGACCCAGCAGCTCAAACCAAACAGAAACCAGTCTGGTGTCCAAACTGGCAACTTTAAACTACTGGTGGACCACAAAGTTAATTAAAAATGCAAAAACTAGTGTGATTTTTATTATTACTATTATATTATTATTAGAATAGAGTAGAATTAAGATTGTAAATAATAATAATAATAAAAATAACACATCTTTGATTTACAGTAAACTAAAGAATTTTACTGTATAAATACAGATTTTACAGTGCAGGAAAACATATGATATGGTTGAAATAGTTTGTGTGGTAAGTTGTTTAATTGTATTTAATTTTGTTTTTGTTTTCAGAAATACCTTTATGTCTGTTTATGAATATTTGTAAAAGATCCTTATAATAATGTCTGATGTGAACCTCAGGAAGAATTGTCTCTACTGTGGTAGAGGCTAATCTAGACCCTTTAATAAACAAATAAACATTAGTTATACCACAGTCAATTTTATGGTCATTAATAAAATCTCCAAATTTAACCATTTAGATGTTTATATCTGGTAACCTTAGATAAACTGGTGAGGATCCACGATACAATTTCACATGTGAAAAACAGATTATCCAAAAACTCGGTTACTTTTTCTCAGAACACGAACTCATCCACATCCATTTCAAATTGACTTGAAGGTATCTGGAGTTCACGTTGGACCCGGCAAAGATCCGGAAGCAGGACGCCACCGCCGTCATCACCGCCGTAGCCAATAACAGAGCGGGACAAAATCTCACCTGGCAATTTGTCACGAAGAACTGGGAATACATGTTCACAGAGTGAGCGTCAAACTCAGCTCGTATTATTAACCACTGTTGATTTTTAAAGTATTATGAATTTATTGGTTTATTTCTTGTTCACCTTTTTAGTCCTGTTGACTTTTATAAGTTCTGTCTTTTGTCAAAGCGTTTCTTCTTCTTGCAAACCTCCCACTGACGTCGCTTTAGTAATCTGAGATGTTTAATTGTTTGCAGCTGTAAGATTTTAAAATCTTTTGTGGGTTTTTGCCAGGTATGGCGTGGGCTCTTTCTCCTTTGCTTCTCTGATCCGTGGCGTCACAGCGAGGTTCTCCACACCTCAGGAGCTGCAACAGGTAAGTGATTTTGATTTTGCTAACAAATACAATTTGACCTGATCCACAGTCAAAGCTGCAGTTTGACCTGGTAGGTGAATAATTACTGTATGTGTTTTATCAAAAGAAAGATAGACATAGTTGTTATGTTGCCTGGAAAACTTAGAATTTGACAAGATGGATTGGCTGGAATTAACTAAAATGGTTTGTGGCCTTTTTACAAAAGACAGAAGAGAAATCCTCCAATCTGACGCTACTCCATTTCGGTTTACATTTCATGAAGAAGGACGTTGCACTCAATGTCTTCTACTGAGGTTTGGTGTTGATTCTTTCAGCGGTTCTTGGCGATAGGGGAACAGATTTTTCGAAAGGTTTGGTTTGTTTGAGTGTGAAAGCAAACCTCAGCAGCTGAAAATGTTTGTTTGATCCCAAATCAAACCGAATCTACCAAACTATCAAGTGTGAAAACTCCCAAAGAATCTCATATTCTACCAAAGAATCTCATATTCTACCAAAGAATCTCATATTCTACCATAATCTGGATTTGAGTCTGACCTGTGTTGAATCTGAAGTCCTGTGATTCCTTTGATAGTTGCAGGATTTTAAGGAGGAGCACAAAGATGCAGAATTCGGTTCTGCAGCGCTCGCAGTGGATCAGGCCTTGGAGCGGACCGAGGCCAACATCAAGTGGGTGCAGAGGAACAAACAGGAGGTCCTGCACTGGTTCAGCAGCCAGACTGGAAACTAGCAGAGCAAACTGGGCGCTGTGAGCCTGGAAGGAGGAGGTGATGATGAAGAGCAGCCTGAAGGTGGACATGTGTTTATCAGAATCATAAAGAATAAAGAATAAATGTCCACAGAGAACAAAAGGGAAGCTAACAAATAATAATTCCTCTCAAAACCAATACAAAACAGCAAAACCAGTTTTAACCAGTATAGTTTCTTGTATATACAGTAAATTGAATCTGGTTGTTTTGAAGTGTTTCAGCACTGTGTTAATTATCTGGATTTAACTGAATTGAATTGGAGTCTATTCTTCTCTGTTTTACAGTGGCATCAGAAAAGCAACACATGGAAATAAATGTTGAAAACCAATTAAATATCAATTATAAAGTTTTTTATTGATTAAGTAACTGTACTTGTATTATTGGAGTTGATATAAATGATAAAATAAAGATAACTTTGTTTGGTTTCTTTCTGAAGACACATTCAACCATGTAAAGTAAAGATATCGCTGCAGTTCAAGTACCGACACCCTAATGAATGTTTTCAGCTTTCTACGTTACTACAAGAAGAAACAATTATTGATTTATTATTTCAATAATAAAACATTTTCCCATAAGTGAAATAGAACTTTTTCATTGACATTAAGGAATTACAAACTTAAGAAACAAGCTCCCATATCTTGCTGAAAAATTACTTAAAAGTTTTGTCTTATTTCAAGTGTACTAAGATATTTGCACTAGAAACTAGACAAAAATACTGGGTAAGATTTTGTGATTTGCAGGGCTGCTGCATTTCCACTGAACATGAACAATTTGACATTTTGAAAATAAATCATCTGAATGGAAACACCAATAAAAAAAATAATCTTTCCCTAGGTTGAGGTGTTTGTTTTTTTACTATATAGAAACTTGTTCGTTTCCAAAACTGTGACAGAAACACAAACAGGAAGTAGCTGGGCATGTTTTTAATGACTTATCCCTTGAACAAACTTATTCACGTGTGATTTTAATTTTCTTATTTAATGGAAACACCAAAATTGCGAAACTGTGTTTCTTCGACAAGAGTGGAATATTGACGACGTTTTAGGTAGTTTTCCATTTTCTGCATCAGGAACAATAAGAGACTGGGCTGCGGTTTGGTGTCCCAGTGCTCATCTCTCCTTTTTATTGAGTAAAAACACAGTTCAGACTCAGACCACGTTACACTTACATATTATGTTGAAAACGCAAAGCCAAGAGAAAACACCAGACAGACATGCAGCCACCTACACAACCAGAACCAGAACCGAACAAGATAAATAAAACAAACAGAGTCAAAAACCCCAAGACACAAAAACAAGTAACAGGCTGATGGGAAACTGATTTTAAAAAATGAAAAAATGTCTCAGTCCTGGATGTGATTGTCTATTTTGTCCACTAGATGGCACTGTAACCACATTCAGATCGATTCCACTTTGAGTGAAAATGTGAGGGGAAAAAAACTAAGATGGCGGAAACGCACATCAGAAGAAAAAACAAGCCAGACGGTGAAAACAAAACCAACTCCGAACACAGAAACTGTTAAAGTTACACACAGATAGGTTTGTCTTTCTGAGAAGATCCCAGTCAGGACGGAGGTTCTCATGCAGGACACACAGGACAGGAAGACACACACAGCTGGACTCTGGATAAACAGCTGTTTGATCAGAAGCTCCAGTTAGTTTCATGGGATGAGAGTTAAAATCCGTCTGTGGGATGTTAGCAGCTGCAATTTGATATTAATACTTAGAAATTAACCTTATAATTTAAGAAAAATCACTAAAACTCCAATTAAATACGATTAAATCCAGCTGGTTGGTAACCACTGTTCTGGAATAAAAGATCTGGAATCACTCCTCCTGGAAGACGTTTTATTTATCCACTATTTATTCTGGTTTTCAAAACATAATCAGGAAAGATTTATTAGGAATATAAAATCACATAAATAAGCAGGGATTCATTGATTGTGGCAATAATTAAGATTTTCACCTTGGTAACAATAAATTATAAGTGATGATTTTTATAAAGCCAAACAGACAATATGGTTTTGATTTATTTATTTTTGCTGCTTAAACCACCTTTTTGCATCAATAGATATAAATATGCTTAAAAATATAATGTACTGCATGTATTGTGTAGTGTTTAATGGCAGGAATGCACTGAACAGTACAATGGCATATTAGGGCCACTGTGGACAGAAAAAAGGGAGAAAATTTCTGCCAAAAAACACAGAAATTTTTAGATTTATCTCAGATATTTTCTAGAGAACAATGGAAATTTCTGAGCTCCAAAAGTGGGAAAAAAATGCGACTTTTGAAACTCAGAAATTTCCAAGTTCTTTCTAGCAAATTTTTGAGATTATTTTAAAAATGTTTCTTTTCTTTTTTTTTTGATTTTTCAAGCTCAGACATTTCCAAGTTTTTTCTAGAAAATTTCTGAGATTCATTTAAAAAGTTTCTGTGATTTCTGGTGGAAATTTACTCTTCTTTTTTCTGCAATACGCCATTGTGTAATTCTGACTTTATCTCGGAGTCAAAAATGCTTAAATTGTTTATATACCATCAGATTTTACTAGTCTTAAAACTAAAATCTAACAAATAAATTTGGAACAAAGAAGAAACAGTTCTACGATAATTTTATTTGCTAAAAGAATAACTTTAGCATGCATGGGGGAAAATGTCTTAAATAAAATAATCTTCCAGTGTAGCTAGAAGTTTTTTCATCACCTTTAAGGAATTACTGACTCAAAGCAAGCTTTTATATCTGGATGAAAAGCTACTTGTAATTCAAGTTTCTTGCATTTCAAATGTACGGAGATATTTGCACTAGAGACTAGACTAAAGTTACTTGGTAAGATTTTGTGTTTTTGCAGTATAACATCATAACTAAAGACTTATTTCACTGACTAATAATCACACATTACCTGTTTGTTAGGAGTGACTCCAGATCTGTTTTGAATCGTTTCAAGGATCTTTAATGTCTAATCCAGCTTTCAGAGCATAAACTCTCTTTGTTGGCAGATTTTAGAGTAAATTAGATTTTAGAAACTGCTGCTTTTGAACTTCAGGGGTTGAAACCTTAAGCATCTTTCACAGCATCAACATACAAACAGGAAGTTTGTGAAACTGCTGGAAGGCGAAGTTCCTCCTCATGCATGGAGCTGCTGCTGACAGACAGGAAGTAGAGGATGGATCGAGTCATGATCAGTCATCAGTAGCTCCACCGTCGGGTGATGGACTGAGCTGAAAAAAATAAACTCCTCCTTCCTCCACTCTGTACAGATGGATGTGATTCACGTGAAGAAACGAGCGTTTGGCGTAGGACCTGAACAGCTGAGGTGTTTCAGTTCTCCTCTTCTGCAGAGCAACATGAAGTCCGACAGCTTCCGACGTGAAGCGGACTCGCTTCTTCTGCCTCCGGACGCCGCGGCGGAAATCACTGCAGGATTTTCTGCCTCGTGTCGGGCAGCTTGAGGGCCACCAGGCCGCCGCACACCAGGGCGGCGAAGGACAGAAGGATGGGGACGGCTTTGGTGATCCCCACGAAGCTGGCGAAGATGGAGCTGCCGAGGATGGCGGCCAGCTTACAGAGTGCGTTCAGCACGCCAAACGCCGTCGCCCTGCGACAAAAACAGAACCGGGTCGGTGCAAGGTGCTGCAGGACCAAATCTGATGGTCAGCAGGGCTTGTAGGCCCCGTTCACATGGAGACAAGCGTGTTTTTTGCAAATGATTAAGAAGAAATGTGCATCTACAAGACAGAAAATGGTGCAGTAAATCTTCCGGGCCAATTGGTGGCGCTGTAGCACTGCCAGAGAACGACACCGAAAACACTGAACTGCAGTCAGAGTTGGGTAGTAACTAGTTACATTTACTCAATTACATTTACTTGAGTAACTTTTTTGAAAAAAAATTTGTTTTAGGACTATTTTTCCTACGCTGTATGTTTTTAATTTTACTTCAGTAATTTTACTATGAAGTATTTCTACTCTTACCGCCATTAGCACATTTAGCAGCGCCTACATGAAGTGACTTACAGCGCTAAGACCCTCCTCCTAGCTCTGATTGGTTATTTTTGGTCAGAGGTGATGCATTTTTTCAGTAACTCAGGGAGAAGATGGAGGAGGAGATTGCTCTTTTCACAGATTATCTGTCTCATAATGACATGTTTAGCTTACAAACTACATATTTAGTTTGTAAGCTTAATAACTTAGCCACAAAATATATTTAACGTCGTCAGGAGCGTAGCCGCTGACAAAGGGGGATAAACGGCTTTCCTGTAACGGTAAGTTGCTTCTCTGCCATTAGCACATTTCGCAGCAAGTACATGAGGTTGATTGACAGCGCTAAGACCAGACTCCTGGCTCTCATTGGTTGCTTTTTGCATTTCTTTAGACAGCAATAGTAACTCAGAGAGGAGGTGGAGACAGACAATCTTTTCACAGATTGTCTCATAACGATTTGTCTTAACAAATAAGTAAAAAATATATTCGTTATAAAAGATTTGTATTTTAGCTTTACGATACCTTAGATGTAGAGAAGAAGTTACCTTTTCGAAGTCGGGTAGAGCTCCACGGTCACCACCTCGATCCCGTTCCACGCAGCGGCGCTGACGGCGCAGAACATGCACTGCAAGGCGATGATTGCTGATTGGCTGAAGCTCAGGAACAGGAAGAAGGAGCATCCGGCAGAAATGAGCATGGAGCCACCTGAGGAGGTCAGAGGTTAACAGAGCTGTAATCTGTGAATCCTCAGTGATAATCTCGTGGATTTCTGGCGTCACCTATGATCTTGACCCTGCCGATCTTCTCCACGAACAGCGCAGAGATGATGTTGCCCGGCAACACGGCGAGGCTGCCCAGGAAGCTGACCAGGTAGATTAACACGTCGTTCTCCTCCACTGAATCCAGGTGGCAGCCATGTTTGTTGTGCTCAAAAGTGGTGTTCTCCATCCGGCAGTCGATGAACTTCTCCTCCCACAGGTCTGCAGAAAGGGAGGAGGTTCAGGGGAACAGCAAGCACACAAACTCAGCACCTTAGTAGCTACAATTCCTTTAGAAATGTTTACGAATCTTTGTCTATAGTCCACTAATGTAAAAAAAAAAATCCATTAAAAAAGAAACAACATTAAAATCACACGTAAATAAGGTTGTTATTGTTTACAACTATTGTTTGCAGATGATTCAAGTTCCTATTTGTAGATTTAGTTTGAAGCAAAATAGTCAGCTTCAAACTAAACTACCAAACTAATATTTGGTTTGCTTACTAAATATTTAGTTCAGAGAAAAATATTTAGCTTGAAGATGAATAAATATTTAAATTAATAAGCAGCAATATTTAGCTACATATTTAGCTAAATATGTCGCTAAATACATGCTAAATACTTTAGCTAAATATTTAGCTTGCTAACAAAATAAGTAAAAACATTTATCTTGAAGCTAAATAATTAGCTTAGAGATACATATTTAGTATGAATCTAAGTATTTATCTAAATACTTAGATAAATATGTAGCCATTTTTAGCTGCATATTTAGCTAAATATGTAGATAAATATTCAGCTAAAATAATAACTAAATACTTTAGCTAACTAAATATTTAGTTTGGATTAAAATATTTAGTTTGAAGTCAAATAATTAGTTTTGAGTTAATTATTTAAGCTTAACATTTGTCTTCAAGTTAAACATTTAGCTTGACAATTAAAGTTTTAGCTTGAAGTTAAATAATTAGTTGGAAATTATCCAACCCACCTGTGTTGTAGAAGACAGTGGAGAGGATGGTGCAGTTCTCAAACACCGTGTTTGTGGACCGGATGTCCTCAAAGGTGCAATTATCGAACAGGGAGTCTTCAAACTTCACTGATTTCATCTCGATGCCGATGAACCTATGAGGATGGGATGGGACACACACCAGCAGACAGACACAGGGCCTTTCTCAGTGCACAGCTCCGACTCCTGCTTTTGGGATCTCAGGAGAAACAAAGCCTTCGGGAGCGAGAGTGGAAGAGTTTTGTTGTTTAAGTAAACACAACTTCACCCTCTTCCAAATAAGAGCAAGAATATAAACACCTAACTAAAAACATCAAAGTACATTAGCGCTTCAGTATTTAGCCAGAACAATTAAGTGCAATAAATGTTAGCTAAAGAAAAAAGGAAGAAAAAAATTGGTCCAGATTAGCTAAATATTTATTGTGTTATGCAAGCCTGACGGATCAAAAAAGGTTCTGAAATACTAAATTCCTCAGTTCTTTTCTTTAACCACTCAAATCACCCAGTGGATCAGGAAACGTTAGTAAAAGTCAGATCTGGATTATTTTAGGCATTCAATTTCTGATTTAAAAAATATCACAGAGTATTAGGGCAATACTAAGAAAAAATAAAGTAAAATTAAAAAATAAAGTCATATGATAATATAAACAAGAATAAAGCTAAAATGAGAATAAAGTCTTAATATTTTGAGAATAAAGTTGTAATATTACCAGAGTAAAGTCTAAATATTATCACTTTGTTTTCGTAATAGTACCAGACTTTATTTTTGTATAATATTATGACTTTATTTCCATATTATTGTGATGTTACTCTCAAAATATTATGTATTTATTCTCTTATTAGTTTATTCTCATAATATTATGATTTTCTTCTTAGAATTTCATGACTTTAGTCTTGGAATTTTATTCTTTTTATTTTCTTAGCATAGTCATAACACTCTGTCGTAAAATAACTTCCCCTTTTAGCAAAAACTGTATAGTAGAAGAAAAATGTCCGTTTTTATTTTTACCTTTTTTACTTATAATCGTAATACAATAAATTGTCTTAACTACAGTAAATAGCGTTTTATAAATCCCAAAGAACACGAGTGGAGAGCGTAACGCAGGTTGAGAAAGGCCACCATTGACTTCTATTGCTGCAGAATGAACGAACAGGCCCAGCGTGGAAATGCCAACATGTTTCATGTTCCAGCAGCATGTTGGGCTGGGAATGGTGGATTACAGGAAGTTCTGCTGTAATCCCAGTAAAGGGCCCATTCGGTCTGTTGCATTCTGCTGGAAGCATAGAAGGTTCATAATATACAGCCGTGGTACGTACTGTATATCTACAAACTCTCTGATCCTTTGGTAAAAACAAACCATAGAAAAGCTGACATTACAGCAAAGGTCAAAGTTCACTATAAAATATGAATGAGTCATGAATGTTTCAAATCAAACAGGAAGCAAAAAACAGAGCAGAAACAACAGACTGAAATTTGCTTTCAAGACATTTTAGATATGAAACTTTTCCCAGTCAACCGAGGTGACGACGCGTCAAAAATAATGTAAATTATCAGGATAATCTGACTTTCACTCATTTAGTAACTGCTTAATCCAAACCACTACCCGGTGGTAGTGGCTTAATGCTGGTTAAGGTGAATAAACCTTAACCAGCATTTAATCACATCATCTCTGTAAACCAGTGTTTCTCAAACTTTTTCAAGGACAACGCATTTAACACTCAGAGACCTCCTAACTTGAAACTGACCTCACATTAAAACGGCATCTTAATATATACAACCTTAGTTTCTTATGGCATTAATTCAATAAACTACTTTTTGGTAAGCCTTACCAAACAAAAGTTCAGCAATTCACCTGAAAAACTGAAAAATATTCCTGACATGAATTCATCCAATAATATAAATCAGGTGTGTCCAAACTTTTTGGCACGGGGGCCAAAAAATGTCAAGTGGAAAGAACTACAGAGGCCACAAAACTTTAATAGCAAACACCATTTTCTTTGTCTTAGCTGCTAAATAAAAAATAAAGTAAACTGAACACACAATATTTTAATGAAATGAGTAAAGCATTCAGATTTCTGTAGACAAGGTATTTTTAAATAATAATCTTAATTTTGTCTGATTTGAACAACATTGGGGGATGGTTGACCTTTCATGACCTCTAGAAACATTTATCACTATCTTTAAAACGACAGCGGGACAAACAGAAACTTCTGCTGTACAAACATTTGGCACCAATTTGAAGATGCATTTTTCTGCTGATTGGTTAATGTTCACAGTGCAGGTCTGACGGGAGAAATAAAATCAAATGAAGGACTTCCTGTCTGCCTGTGACTTACGTGTCCCGCTTGTATTCTCCCTCTTTGTGGATCTGGTTCTTCAAGGGAAAGTCGAATCTGACGTCCACCACTCGTTCTCTGTGGAACGTCTGAACAGAAAGAAAACAACATCAATCTGTGCAGAAGTTTCTTTAAAAAACAAAAAAGTTTTCTAAGAAATATATTCATATTTCCTCTTTCAACCAAGAAGCTTCTGGATCTGTAAACTAAACATTTGTTCTGTCTGTTAGGTTTGGCTGCTTGCTTCATGTTTGGTTTTATCATGTATTTGTGCATACAGTACGATCAGTGAATGTCTTAACTCTTTGGCTTTACAGCCTGCTGTCATTTATTAAGATGTTTTGTTGATGCGGTTTGCACTTCAGGGCCACCGCAGTTATGTAATTTATATTCAAAGTAAACCTGAAAACTGCTGCAAGATTCTGTGATTTACTCAGATTTTGGGTCATTTTGTCAGGAGATAATGAAAACATGTTGGGGTTTCAGTGAAGAATATAAAAAACATGTTTTAATAGGATAAGTTGCTCACCTTCACCTTGGTCTCATACTCCTCATACTGCAGGTGTTTGATCATGTCGGGGAACCACACAGACAGGCCGTAATAACTGGATAAAACACAACAGAGACGACCGGATGCGATTTAAAACAACAAATTTGATTTATTTTTTGGAAAATGTGGAGATAAACTAAAGGAAAACATTATTATTTTTCTGTGTTAATAGCATAAATGTTTTTCCTTTCTTCATAAACGCACAACTTGGAATTAAGAAAACTAATTTGCCAAGTGAAAAAAAACAAAAACATTTTGCTGACAGAAAGTATTTTTTCACCTGTATTGAAATTTGTTTATTTTACAAAACTGCAATGGAAACACTTTTTTCGCTTCACACAAGTCATGTGACCAACAACCGGATGTAACTACTGGCGGAAATGACGAAGACGACGATAGGATGTGGGAGGAAGATGACGGTGTAGCAGGATTTTTAATTACTATCAAGTGAACAAATTTATTCACATGTGATTTTAATTGTGTTAATTCCTTAATCAAAACAAAATTGTGTTTTTTTAGCAGAACATCATAAAGTTTTGTGCTCATTTGTAAAGTTAACTGCAGTCAGGCTGGATGATGAATGTTGAACTCACCTGAAGGCCATGCAGAACCAGATGATGGCCATGAAGAGAGTAGCAAACCTCAGCTCTGCAGACAGCAGGGAAGCCATGTTCCTCAGCACCTGCAGCAAACATACAGGAGCCTGTTCATGTCACATTTACTCCACCTGGATGGTCGTCTTGTGTGAACACAGCCAAATACCAGAAAGAAGAAAAAACACAGAAAAGGTCTGAAGGGACCCAGCTTTTTTTTTTTCCCCTCTAGGGGGTCTTTGTGGGTTCTAGTGTCCCTTTTATGAAATTAGGCTGACAGGAAAGGGGCAAGGAGAGGGGGGAAGACATGCAGCAAATGTCGACGGCCGCGTCGAGGACTCAAGGCCTCCAAACGTGGGTCGAGCTATTGCCTACGCCACCACAGCACGCCCCCAGATTGTCCCATTTAAAATCCTAATCCTAACAACCTAATTTTTATGTATATTTATGCACCTGAAGGACTAGAATGTGCAGAAGAGGATTAGGGCTACAAAAACAATTAAGAAAATTATGACTAATTATCAGAATTCTGACTTTTATGGTGCGTTCACACCAAAAGCGTTAAGTGCGTCAAAAGACGCTTCAAGTTTGACATGTGTGCACTTTGAATGCAGACGCTTGACATTTTGCTCTACACCTAGCGCTTTGTGCATCTGGTTTACATTCAGTCTATGTGAAGGCGCATCAGACGCGCCAGCTCTAGCTGTTGTTTTCCGTTCGATGCTTCCAACACTCCAAACGGTCCAAATCTCGCCGCTCTAGATGCTTGAGACGCACCTCCACGATCCTTGATGCGCCTCCACAAAGACTTTAAATGTAAACCAGACGCACCTGACGCTCAAAACGCTTTTGTTGTGAAGGCACCATAATTCTCAGAAGTCTGAATTTAATCTCATACTTTAACCCTGTGTCAATCAATATCAAAATCCCAATAAATGACCAAATATTCTTAAAAGTATGTCACTAAGGTTGTTTGTATATAAAAATAATCACACAAATGTTTCTTCCTTGTCTTAGGAATTGTAAACCTGCACTTTATCAACACTGAAAGCCTGTCAGGTAGATTTGGTGGATTTGAGTTTTAAGATTAGATTTCCCTCAAGGTGCAAGAAAAATTTTAACAATTCTGTTTCGGGGGGGGGGGAAATGCCAGAATTCAGATATTTTTCAAAATGTCAGAATTCTTTTTTTCCTAATCCTTTTCTGTAAGGATGTAATTAGTATCTCATCAAGTTTATTTTCCTTGTCAAATAAAAGCAGATATTGAAAGATATTGTACAAAGAATGTTATCAGATGAAATTCTGGATCAGGAAGGTGGAAGAAGATGTTCAGTATTCTATCAAGAGAAACCAGACCAGTCTGAACCAGTTTGTGTTTCTGGCGTACCAGTTTGCACAGTGTAAGCGAGCGAACGGCCCAGCGCTGCACCGGTGTTCCAGTGCCGCTCTGAATCTCGATGAGTTCGTCTTCGGCCATCTTGGGCGCCTTAATGTGAGTCACCTGGGAAACAAGAGAAAAGTAATGGGTTCAATGGAGCCTCAGACCAGAATTAAACTGGTTTACTGGTTTCCCCTTCACCACCTGAAATGTGATTTCATGGAACATCTTCTGTTAAAGGTAAGATTAAGGAGCAAAAATAGGATTTTCTGAATCCAACAAATCCAAAAGTTTATTTTAATAATGCAAAAACTGTCTTTTATTCAATAAAATAGCTTTTTGTGAAAATAAAAAGCACCATAAGAAGAATGTTTTACTTTTTATTAACATGAATGATTATTTGTCAAGTTAAATATGTTTAAAAACAAATTTTACTGCACAGTTAAATTAAAAAAAAAAAAAAAATGTGTCAGATTTTCTAAAATTCTAACTGAAAAGAAGAAAATGAAAGTGTACAATATTGAATAAGTGCATATTATTTTTGCTTTAAAATTACAATGAAAACCATATAACTACAAGAAAATATATGCATTTAAATTGATAAACCATTTAAATGGATGTTCAAAGCTCTCATTAATGTGCAGAACCACTCAAACACAAATACAGAAAATGCACTTCTGTCTTTTTAAGCCAGAAGAGAAAAGCATCTAAATCCTAAAATACATCACGTTGACGTATGAATGTGTCAGGAACGCCGAGCCGCTCCTCGCCTCGCCTTACCTTTTATTTGTCAGGTAAAAACTGGGACAGCAGGAATGTGCATGAGTCTATTTTGAGTCGGAAGCATGAGATTTGCTTTTTTTTTTTTAAATATAGCTATAATAGCTATATTTTATATAATATATATAATATAGCTATATAATATAGCTATTATATAGCTATATTTTTTGGTGCCTAATATTTGTAAAACAATCTCCTGATTATCTGTTTCTACACCTGCTTGTGATTTTCTGTTGATGATTTTAATGAACTCACAGTGAAGACTTTCTCCGGTTTCCCTTTGGCTCTCCAGTTGGTGTCATGAACCTGCTTCAGGATCATCCACGCCTCGTCGTGTTTGGCATGCTGCTCCACACACACACGCAAACACCCCCACACATGCACACACACACACAGTCTATCAGTATATGAGGAAGATTTCAGGACGATGTTTAATCCATCAAACTACGACCGAGACATTATTTCATCAAAAATCTGAGTGGATTGTTTTATATTTTTACAACACACTTCAAAAACACATAATCTCACCAAATTTTTTTTTGTCTAGTTTCCAGTATAAATATTTTAGTACACTTGAAATAAGACAAAACTAACTTACAAGTAAATTTTCAGGATGATGTAGGAGCTCATTTTAAGCCAATAATTTCTTAATATTGATGAAAAAGTACTGGTTCCGAAAATGTCTTTCTTTATTTTATATTTTTTGGGGCTCTAGGTTGAGGCTGTTTATTATAATGATGTATTATGGCCATTGTAAAAAAAAAAAGAAAAGGAGTACATTTTTGCCAAAAACATTCAAATTTTCAAGAAAAGATTTAGAAATTTCTACGTTTCTAATTTCCAACATTTTTAACTTTTGAAGAAAATAAAAGTCCATGGTTTTTCTCAAAAATTTCTGAGATTAATCTAAAAATGTCTGAGTTTTTTTCCAGCAAATTTTCAACTTTTACAAACTCAGAAATTGTAAGATTTCAGAGATTAATGTAAATTTCTGAGATTTTTGGTGGAAACTTACTTTTTTTTAATCCACAGTGGCATTAATATGTCGTCGTACTTTCCACCCGAAAGAAGCACAGTATATTTTTGTAAACATGTGGAGGAAAATGACATTAAAACCCAGCAGAAACTCTTCACAGAATCCACAGAAACATTCATTAAAAACTAGTTGGAGAGTTTTAATGCAGCTCCTATTAAAGCGACATCCATCAAAGCTGCCTGAAGGCAGCAGCTGCAGTAAAGTCATATACATATTAAGCTCCCAGCAGGTGCAACCGCGGGGTCTCACCTCCAGAAGGAAGCGGGGACTCTCAGGCATGAAGGTGAGTCCAACCAGAGACGTGACGGCCGGAAGAGCTGCGATGATGACGAAGACCCGCCAGCTGTGGAACTGGAGCTCTGTGCCCATACTGAACCCCCACCCTGCTCAAACACACAACGATGATGATGACAGCCAAGCAGAGAACACCTCTCTTCTGTTATACAAAAACACAAACTCTTACCAAGTATTTCTGGTCTAGTTTCTAGTGCAAATATCTTAGTTGTTTTTTTAGCTGTATTTTACAAAACTGCAAAGGAAACAATTTTTTTTTCTGCATGTGATCGTCATGAACCGGATGTTACTACTGGCAGAAATGACAAAGACGACAACAGGAAGTAAAATACTGTTTTTTAATGACTTACCGCGTGAACAAACTTCTTCACATGTGATTTGAATTGAGTTTCTTATTCAATGGAAACACACCAATTGTGAAATAAAACAAGATAAAATGTAAAATACAGCTGAAAAACAACTGCAAAAACTTTTCAATGGAAAATATGTTTTTTAAATTGTCAATGGAAACGTAGGTAATGGCAAAATATCTCACTTAGAGCATAGGAAAATGCTCCAAGTAAAATAATCTGACAAATTATTGACGTACAACAATCTCCGAGCTACTTGTAAAGTTAGCTTTGTCTTATTTCAAGTATAGTGAGATAAAAATGAGACAGAAAATACTTGGTAAGAGTTTGTATTGTTGCAACGTATACATAGAATACAGATAGTTTAATAGTAACAGAGTAAGTGATAGTCATCTTATCAAAGTCCTGAGCATGGATTCGTACCGTATCTCGGGATGATTCCCCAGGCGGTGAATGAGGCGTAAATCCCCCCGAACATCCAGAACATGCACAGCCAGGACAGATGCTCCCCTCTCTTATCCGTCTGCAGGAACTCGGAGAAGTAAGAGTAGACTATGGGCACCGTGCCGCCGATGCTGACAGCATCAACAGAAAACACAGAAAATAAAATACTGTCAGGAAAGGGATTAAATTGGAGAAATGCAGTACTGGTAAAACAGATAACAGGAAGGAAAATAGAAAGAAATTAGGTATAAATCAAGCTAGATGAAAAAAAAAAAGAAAGACAAATTCAAGGTGAGGATGCTATAATTGTTTTCTTTAAGATATTTTATTTAACCAAGACAGTTTAAAGATGTGTTTCTGACTCTTCTGTGTCGGAACCTTATGTTATCTGTCAGATTCAGCAGGCAAACTGTGCATGCCTCAGTGGCTCTGCAGACGGTTTTTACTGTTCAGCTCAGTTTGTGACCTTGTTTTTCAGTCCCAGCGGATCGCAGTTATTCTGAGCAACTCTGCTGCGTCACTGCAATCCAACACTGACTCAGCTGCAGCTGCATGCACGAAGCTCAGTTCTCACTGCTTTCACAAAAGAACTGAAAATTATTTCAATTTCGTATCTTTTTCAACTACGAACTGCAAAAACACAAAATCTTTAGTACTTTTGTCTAGTTTCAAGTGCAAATAACTTAGTACACTTGAAATTAGTCAAAACTAACTTAAAAGTAACTTTTTCAGCAAGATATAGAAGCTTGCTTTAGGTCAATTCTTGAATATTTATGAAAAAGTACTAGTTACATTGGCAGATTATTTCATTAGCAAAAATTTTTTTCCATCTGTCAATAGAGCAACGGTTAAACCAATATTAAGCAATTATTGACTCTAAACATCTCCTGAAAAGTTACTTATGAGTTAGGTTTGTCTTATTTCAAGTGTTCAAAGATATTAGCACAATAAACTAGACCAAAAATACTTGGTAAAATTTTGTGTTTCTGCAGTGTGTCTACAGAAATAAGATAAAAGATATTCTTAAAGGGGCAGTATTACTTATTTTCCAGGCTAATAGCACCATTTTCTAGTATTATCAAGTAACTATGTTACCAGTGGGTGGAACTCCCCTGGGGTTGCTAGGTAACAGACTGAGCTCCACTGGGGTTGCTAGGTAACAGGCTGAGCTCCACTGGGGTTGCTAGGTAACAGGTAATGGCTGATAATATGTGACGTTACTTTCAGAAGGTTTTTTGAAACAGCTAATTTTCCAGACACCAGAAAACATTAGCTTATTGCCATAAAACCTCTGGGTGGTTTTTTTAAGCGTTTTGTCTGTTTTTAGAAGAAGTAGAGACACAAATGGAAGCACTAAAACAATACGTCTTTTTTAAATACAGGAGTAACAAACTCAGATATTTAATAGACTCTGCGTGGAAGTTTTAGGAGATACATTTTAAATAGGATTAAACTTAACAGAATGATAGTTTAGTTACCCAATGCCAGACAGCAGCCTGAAGAAGAGGAAAAAGCCGTAGCCACCAGCAAACGATGACAGGAAGGCAAAGATGCAGTTTATGCCTAAAGCTAAAATCAGACAGCGCCGACGACCGGTTTTATCAGCCAGACCACCCCAGAGGAACGCTCCGACCATCATGCTCAGGAAGACCACCAGACCTGCACAGAAACATACACATTAAAGGCCGTTAAATGTAGTTATTTTTGTTTTGTTTTATGTCTGATCATCTGGTGCAGAAACTGCTGCTTTCCATGAAACTGCCTCAGAAAAACCAACCTGAAATAACTGAAATAATTAAAAACAGAGCAGGGTAATCCCTAGTTACATTTACTCAATTACATTTACTTGAGTAACTTTATTGAAAGAAAAAAAACTTAGGTAAGGAAAGTGATACGTTTGAATTAATTACAAATAGTTTAAATTAATTACAAATATAAATACTCTATGTCTGTTTGCTTTTGGAATATGTGCCTTATGAGAGATGCTTGCAG
>CAEFZY010032661.1:0-31459 GCA_903066815.1 Brachyrhaphis roseni | reverse complement strand
TGCCATTTGCTTGTGATATCCCCAGGTATTTGTAACCGTCCTCTATGTCTGCTATTGTTCCTTCTGGGAGTGAGACCCCTTCTGTGCGGATGGCCTTCCCTCTCTTTGTAACCATCCGACCACACATCAACAAGACTGGATACGGATACAGACTCAAGAATATATATATATATATATATATATATATAGGCAACATTTGGGAGCTGTGTAAATAATGTACTGATTTATTTCAAAATTAGTTATGTTTTCCAATATTAAAAATCTAACTGTGTGTGTGCACTCTTTGGGGGCAGGTGTTCAAGTGGAAAAAAAGGGCGCCTTGTTTGACAAATGGAACTGCCAGCAGATTTTTGATTTCCCCTCTTGCTCAATTTTCTAAATCTCACTTCCATTTTACATAAATGCACACAAGAAAATAAAAGCCTTTGTCTTTGATATTGTTTTTCATTAACAACAGATTGTCCAAATAAAACAGATAAGAGCGATTTGATGAATTTGAAACAGGATATCAGAAACCTTACTGCCAACACCTGCTGATGGCAAATAAGGATTCCTGTTTGTATTATTGAACACCTACAAAACAATCTGTCCTAAGGGGTCCAGGGAGACGACCAGCTGGGGAAAAAATAAATTCAAAATGAGAACGCACTTTAAGTGAATTTTAGGATTACTGAAATAAAAAAATACTATAGATAGATATAGAACACTGCCTTCAAACTTATCTGGGTCAAATTTGTTAAGTTGCTCGATAGACGCTTGAGAAACTATGTAGTTAGTTCTATTACTAATGAACTACAACTATTTCCTAATAAAGTTGTGAAGTCCTCCTCTGTGTATCTGTGAAAAAATCAGCATGTGTCTTCAACATGAAACTAACAGCACAGAATGTGGCCATAAGAATCATCTATACTTCTGCATTTAGTGTGATATCTGATATTACTTACATGCTAAAATACTCTGGTCATCACATCGTCATTTTTACATACAGTAGTAGAAAATAGAATTTACTCTGAAACTAATTTGAGTAGTTTACTGATACTGAAAACACATATTCTGCCACTCTTTCTAACAGCATTCAAACTGTGTTGTTCTTATCTTGACTTGGACATTTTTCAATTGTGCTTGGGGACCAGAAAAAGAGACCGCTTTTGAATTTTCAAAAGGCTGGTCAACAGTCAAGATGAAAATTGATGAATAGATCAAAAGCTTTTACTCATACAAGAAACAGATTTTCTTTCTTGATCTATGATCCAGATATGGCTCCGAGGTGTTTGTTGCAGGAATTTTATTTGATCTTTTCCACTTCACAATGGCTGTATTTAACTTCCTTTCTGTTTTAATTTAAAATTTATTAGGATTTGCATTTCCATTCTCACATTTTCATAATTTTATTTTCTAACATATCTTTATTTTTTTTATTTTTTATTTATTTTTTTTACATTTTCTCAATGCTAATGTTCTCTTAGTATAGCTTTTACAATTTTAATCATATGATTTTTTTGGTGTATGTCTTTTCATTTTGTTTCCCTTGGCCTGGTCTTTAGTGACAGATGGAGTCACTGTGACAGCATTCAGGTAAAGATGAATTGGAATGACAGGCCTGCTGAGAACAAACTGGCTTAATACAGCAGCAGTTTCACATGAGGCCAAACTCTCACATGTGAGAGTTTCTTTTTGTCCAACATACGCCCGCACATGCACACACACACAGCATGTCTTTCTGCTTTCAAAAGAACTTAAGAATGAATGAAAAATCAGAGTACCTCTCAAAATACTATAGTCTAACCCTGAACATTACTAGTACCAGTACATGTGTCATCCTAAACTGAATCTTAACTCAATTCACATCTTAGTGCTATTTCTAATCCCTAAACCATAAACAGCACTTTTCCTCCCTGGTGGTATCAATAAAACGTGCTCTCTCTTTAAAAAAATCCTGCTCTTTCCAACACTTCTCCTTCAGCACATCACAACATTCCTCTATCAATCATTTTAACATTTTTGCTACCGTTTCACTGATAAGTAGTTTGTATGATGAGCTCAGCAGATGCGCAGTTTCACCAGATATTTGTTAAATGTTGCTGCCTCTTGTTGGGAGGAGGTGAGTCATGGGGAAGGTTTCTCTGTGAGTCAGAAGCTCATCTTAGAGACTGCAGCTCTGGGGAGGAGCTGAGTGGAAAAGGCGGTGCTCAGTTACATCACTTGTATTCTGCCTCCAGAATGCTTATCAGGTGATATTAAAGGATTTCTCAAACATCCATGATAGACTTGGCTACAACTCGGGTCTTCGGTGGTTGGAAGGCAAACTGGTTCTTCCACTTAAGAACTGTCTTTAGCACTAACACTAGTTAAGAACTGGAAAATGTTTAGTGGAAAATTAGCTAATGATTCGTCTTCTAATGAGCAGAAAAACTACTACTAAACCAGGGATAGTTATATGTAAACCAAAACTTCCCATTAGTTTTAATTATATTAGTTTTATAGTACCATCTTTAATTCGTGTTTATAAATTTGTATACAAAAAAAAGACAAGCTATTCTTTAGTGGTCATTAAATCGCCTGAACAACTCATGCAAGTATTACCGCTGTGCAAGGGGCTGCCTTGTGTTTTCTTCACAGAATAGCAAACTACTTAAAGTAGTTAATTCAGTAATATAACAGTGTTGAAAATTGTCCAGTGAAAAGACTCAGACAGAATTAAGCTTTTACTTTGGTGTTTTGGAGAATAATGTTCTTTCAAATGCTTAATTTTGGCAGCAGTTGTTGTTGTTTAAGACCAACAATGGAGCACTATTTCCCAAAAAGCACCTATTATTGTAGTCTTTGCACTTGTTACCTGTTGTATTGATCAGAAAAAGAAAAAGAAAAAAATCTTTTGTTAGTTTCTAAGGACATACATGCCCTCAGCATCAGAGTACCTCTCAAAAAAGCTTACAATTTGATCCTGAAAAGCCACTTAGACACTGCTGCTCTTCTCTTTCAGCTTTTCCACAAAGCTGAACGAAACATGCTTGGTAATATTCTTTTCGGTTACAATTCTTTAAATCACTGGATTGTTCTTTAAAAGTACATAAAATTAGTTGTCAAAAATGGTGGATATCATAAAGCAAAATCTATTTTGCAAGATCTGCTTTTTGCTGTGCATGATCAGTGTTTATTAAAAAAGTAAATGTTTTATTTTACTTTTTTATGTGCTATTGTTTATCATGTTTCTTAATAAACTGATATGTCATGTCAGTTGTTTTAGAAAAAAATCATTACTAACCAGAGCTTTTAGACTTAGCTCATCTGTCACAGTGATGCAGGACACTGACACAAAATATCTAGGGCAGCATATGGAAATTTAATTTGTTAAGAAAAAGTTATTAATTTACTCACAATAATAATACAACCTTGAGCAATACGCACCAAGTGTCAGAGACTAATACATTATTTGTACAGGAGACCACATGTGGTTCTTAACTGGTATTTGTTTAATTAAAAGCAGCTGGGTAGTAATTGAAAAGTGCTGAGTTTGATGACATCTGACTAGTTGTTTTTATGCATGTTAACATCCACCAAAAATAGCTCTATATTTAGACCTCTATTAAGCTAAATCTGAAACCAATTGTAGATGTTGGAAAAATGGTCTTAAACTAAATATATGCCAAATTAAGCCTAGATGTTTATAAACCAAAGACATCAAGGCTATATGGCCCAGATATGATTTTAACTAAGAAATGTTCCCTGAGAGGTGGCAATAATTATTCACCCCTGAAGCTGGACTTTTGGTTTGGGAATGACAGGTAATTCCACTCAAAGTTGCACCAGTTCCAAGTCTGAAAATTAGTAACATTTGCTAAATGTTATGCTCAGTCATCAGGTTAACTACAACTAGCATTGCAAGATAATAAAAGCATGTACTGCTGTAAGTACGAAAGAAATAATCATCGTTACTCTTGTTATTGTCATAAAGTATGAGATAGAAACATGCGTAAGATTTTTATATAGCACTGACTATTGATCTGTAGTTGTTTTATTGTTTTTTTCATAAAAATTACCAAGTCAAAGCCAGTTCCAAATCAAATCCACATTCAAATTCAAAGTGTCTTGAAGTGCATAATAACTATTTACTTTTACTCAATCACTACTTTTACTTGTGTAACTTTTTGGAGTAGTTTTACTATGTTCTCCTTTTTACTTGAGTAATTTGGTATTACTACTCTTGAGTAAAACTTGTGGATACTCATTCAGAGTAACTTCTCTGAATGAAGAAAATGTTGAAAAAGCTTTTCCTTTCTTTGTCTTTCTTGTAATATTTCCAACTGCAAATTAAAAAATTTCAGTGTCTGAATAACAAAGGGACACACAACTAAAAAAGATCATTGTAGAAGTGCCAATGGATAAGATGGTTCTGTTTTTATTGCACACCAAACTTAGAGTCTTATAGTCCAAGTTGCACAGTAATATTTGTGTCAAGGGGCTGATATTTGCAAAATTTGGTATATATTGAGATAGTGTTTGTTGTAAAAAGTTTTAAAGCAATTGGACTAATCACTACAAGCTGTAAGATGTTATGCTGAGAAGCGGGGGTCCTTTGGTTTTTCATATATTAGAACATTTTATATTTAATTTGCTTCACAAACAGTCTGTCAGAGCATAATTTTTACTCAAACAATCTCTATTCTTGTTTAACTATGATCTATTACTGATGATGGCAGCTATCGGCCCCTGCTGCTGCCCCATCTGCCCCCTCAGTGTAACTCTTGACCACAGCTGCTATGGATACTGGGACCCAATCACCTCTGCCCAGGGTCCTCATAACAGCCATGGCAACCAATTTGTCAGATGGCCAACCAGCCAACCGTTAGAGTCCAATGAGCCGGTCTGCATATGCTAACTTAATTGTTCTTGGTCACTAATGTGGTTTCAGCAAACAACATCGATGGCTTATGTTTTTTATTTCTTGAAATACTGCTTTGTTCTCTGCTTAAGGCGTTGTTTGTTTTGCCAGCTAACTGACATTAAGAGGAAAAGTCCAGCTCAGCACTGAGTACCTGTGTTCCACTTGAATGGAGTTAATTGTTAATCCAACAGCCTTTTCTTTGTTGAGTCAGATTACTGTGCTAACATCGGAGCTTCATGAGGAGAAGCCATCTGCTCTCATAGATTTCACAAGATGGTGTTGCAGTGACACAAAACCTTCTCAGTGGGGAGGACTGTGGCAGAATCCTCATAGGTGAGTGGTTTCATATTTTTATTTTGTAGAAAGTGTCTCAGTAAGCAGGAATGCATTTTTTTAAAAAGTCTTAAAAATTAAACACACTGAGATTAAGAGTGCAAACAAGTTCTTACTCTGAATTTACTTTTGGCTCAGTAAAATAAGCTTCAGTTTGATCCCCACTATGTCTGATTTTTTTTTTTGTCTACGGCTCATTTTTATTATTTTTCCTTGTTTATGTGGATCATTCAGGCCAACATATTTCTTGACCTATAAGCAACAATCACTGCTTGTTTCAAAAACATATTGTGGACACCAATAGCAAGAGAAGAGGCTGAGCTGCCAAGAGCTGTGAAGAACTGCCAGAGTTTGACGTGAAACATCACAGAAGGCCATATTATCCATCACTGACGTGTCTCACCACTGCTGTTCTGTGGCCTGTACAACAAAAGCAATAAGGGCAGCCATTTGTCATGAACAAACAGACTTCCCCTTTGACTTTTGAAAGCTTGCTTATTTACTTACTTATACCTAGCCATAACTTGTTTAGGAAATATCTGAGTAATAAGGATGTTACGAATAAACATAACTTGTGTCATGGCTTTTGAAAGAAATATTGGACATATAATTGCAAACAAATATAGCCAGTCAATAAAGTGTTAAAATACAAAAAACAGCCTTCAGGAAGAACACCTTCATCAGCAGTTCATCATAGGAAACCATCTGGTTAGATCTTTCAGGATTGACGGGCCGATACAAATACTGATGACTTTGGTACAGTAAAGACAGCTCACCATATGCCAACAGAAAACACAGTGCCTGGCAAATACTCTGGCATCACTGAAAGGTAATATTTAGGAGGACTGAAACATGGGAATTGTAGCAATGGGAAGAGAGAAAATGCTGACAATGAAACCAGGCGAAAAGAACTGACAAAAGCATTGCAGGGAGATTATAAGAGATTATAGCAAGGAAAACAAGAAATTATACCAATACTGACAATTTAGAGTTGAATGTAAAAAAGACTGACAAGTAAATTTTCAAAGCCATTTCAAGTGCTAAGTATGTGCAAACCTGAATTTGAGTATCCCAATTCCAAAATGAGAAGAAAAGACAGATTTGTTTGCAAAATGGCTCTACCAACCAAATAGTGTCTCTTTCTGGTGCTGCACTGGAGCCACAATAAAATTAGACAGTCTGTTTTTAGAAAGGAACCGTCCTATTTTTAGTCTTATAATATGTGTGAATATTGAGAAAAGATAGCTTTGCACTCTCACGGAACAATTCTTTTTGTTCAGTGCAGATTGTGATGGTAACTTATCTGCTGATGAGGCACAGAGGATTGAAAAGATAAAAGAAAAATGACCTACTGCAGTGCTTCAAGGATGTCACAGAAGGTGATTCATTCATGTATTCTGATAAGTTATGATTTGGAAAAAAAAAATTCTCCATTAAAAGAGAAAAAGTGTAAATTGTGTTTAAAATAAATTATATTTTTTAAAATACAGAAACCAAATCTTATGCTAGGTTTATGTTCATAGAGACACTTTACATGCAAAGATTAACAAACAACTCTAATGAACCAACTCTGTAAGGAAAATGTTGCACATCGCAGGCGACAAAGAAACAGTGTGGAAATAAGCAGGTTTTGGTACACAGACATAAAGTTCACTCCCCTTTAACAAAATCAAAAAAAAAAAATAATGTAGTAAATGTTTGTTGACTTAACGAAGTCAATCACGTCTTTTATGCCTACATAAGTACTTGTAAATGTTACATTTTTATCTTCGATCATTGCTTTTGTTATCTGAAAGAATTAGATAAGTGTTGGTCATTCCACACTTTTTTAATAGCTGCTACATTACTGTTTGGTTTAGAAACATCACTCCAACGTGATCTGTCTACTCAGATGTTATTTTTAAAGTTCTGAGAAATATCTTGTCAGGTCAGGGTTTTATTTTTAATTAAAATACTAATTTCCAAGAAATCACAGTGAAACTGGAAAAAGAACAACTGCAACCTGATGGGAAAAAAATGCTAATCTTTTCAATCTACTGGATTTTAATGAGTGGGCTGACTTTTGCATTTATTTTGATGTTATGTGCTTTGTAAATCCAGTGCATAGACAAAGTAAAGAGCTGTGCAAAGCTGCTTTGTGAATCACCCAAAAGCCCCAAAGTGTGTAAATCAAGTTCAGACAGATACTAACCTTAGATTAAATTAAAAAAACTAAATTATGCAAAACAGAAAAAAAATCACTGAGAAAAGATTTGCACTCTAATTGTCCATGATGACTCATATCCATTTAATTATGCAATTATCCAACTCACAGGCACACAAAGGGTTTCACATGATAGTATTGTGACTAGCTATTAGGCTTCAAGACAGTCAAATATAATGTCGCGTTAAAACCAGTCCTCTTTTTACAATATAGTTGCCTAAATTACTCAAATATTTCCTGTAAATATATGTTGTCTATCACAGTCTCTAATGATATGTAACTGGAACATTAACGGGATCCATTAAGGAGTTCTTTCCCCGCATCCATTTACTGCAAGTGCAAATCTTGTTGGGGTAAAGCAAATTTCTCCCATTACACAAATCTAAAAGTGTAATTTACATGCAGACATGCACACACACTGTCTCAATGTAAGAGCACAATGAGTACATGAAGGAGAGAATGAAAATGAGCTAAGGAAACAAAAACACTCATAATTTATTTTGTTAATCAGTACATACTAGTTCTGTATCTGTTTCCAGCCAGGAGTGCACTCAGCAGGCAGGTCAGTCATTTGCAAATTGCCCACATTATTTCTTTACAATTAAATTACCTGTGTGTTTTGCATGTGATTGCAGCCCAGAAAGGTTTCAATAACATCCTGGCTGTTAAGTGCATTTCATTAAATTTTAGTACCATACATTGCATGCAATGTCTGGTATAATTTTGCAAGCATTACTAAAACATTGTTGAGCTAAATTAAGATTACTGGGAGCAATAGAGTTATATTAAAAGATTTTAGTGTGTAATGAGCAACATTCGCTGTTGAATTTAATTTAAAAATAAACAAATTTATGTAAATTCTCATAACAAGACATGTTTATGTTGTGAATCCATTAAGTAGCACTGCTATTGTTAGTGTTTCTGGTAAGATTCTCCTGGTGGTTAAAAACTTCATAGTGTGATCTAACAAGAACTAATACACCCACAGGGTGTTAAAATGCAGTTAGTCTGAAAGCTAATTTCTAGACGGATATTGTAATAACATCAACTCAGTTTGGATTTCATTATGCTGCTGCATAAATGCAGTGATAGATTGTCTGGGTGTTTGTGCCATCTTTTTCCAAGCAGTGATTACAGCAGTAGACACAGGTGCTCTGGTTGGAGTCCCACTGTTTTGGCTACATTGTCTCTGTTCCTGCTTTGTTTTGTGTATTGCTAGTGTCTATTGTAATAGACACTTTATTGACTTTTTGAGGTTTTCATTTTTATAGGACATTACTGTCAGGTTTTGATGTGGCTTTCTCTTATTCTTCTTTGCTCTCTCTGTGACATTGTTCATCTGGTAAGATTTTAACATAAATTGATTCCTCCATTGGACTTTCATTGTGAACAGCATGTTCCATCATTCATAGTGAGGCACCATTGTTGCTGACAAAAGTTATATAAGCCAAAACTTCCCTCACACTAGCGCCATATCCTGGCGAGACACCAGACCCAACATAGGTACAGTTTTGTGTTTTTTTTTGTTTTTTTTTTAATAACTGGATGTCAATGTTGGTCTTATGTGATCAAGAAGATGGCAGCTTTGAGTGACTTTCAAGGTGGATTGTTCATCCCGCAAGTTTCCCTGCTGGTGGTGGTCAGAGGACCCAGTAACGTCGATTATATGGCAGCCTCACTTTTGTCATTCTGTCGCAGGGCAGCTGTGGCTACAATGTAGCTTACCACCATCAGCATGTTAATGTGTGCATGAATGAGTGAAGCGCTTTGGAGTCCTCTAGACAAGATTAAGTGCTAAGCAAGCACAGGTGATATACCATAAAATAATTGTTTTTATTTATTTATTACAGATTTTGTTTCATTTGTGCATACCTCAACAGTAAACAGTTTGTCAAATTTGCATGTTTCAAACTGCACAAGTAGTAAACTATGCATACAAATCCAAAAATACACGTGCACGAATCACCAGCTGCAGACGGATTCTTCAACCCAAGCGCACAGATCAGCCTGTCTGTGGTTTTGACTCGTGAGACTTTCTTACCGTATCGCCTCACTAAGGATTCACAAGTGAGAATGATGCATTCAAGGCTAGTGAAGAGCTGGAATATCTGAACATTAGACTTGTAGTGGTTCATTCAAGCTATCTTTTCTTTGGTTTGTTATTTTGTTTGTATTTCCTTTTAATTCATGTAAAGCACTTTGACTTGCCTTGTTGTTGAAAATGTGCTATACAAATAAAACCTATCTGCCTACTTACAGGAAAATAAAAATGTGTTGGTGAGGAATAATTTTATTCTTTCTATTCATTTTTCTGCTGCTGCTACCACTTTGGAGCAAAGTTCTTGCAAACCACCACATTATCTACCTCTTCCCTAGTAAAATATGGACAGTATTTTAGGTGTCATAATGAGTCATAAATATTTTGACTTTGAATATGAAAATGCATCAGTATATTTTTTTTGTTTTGTTTTTCTTTATGATGTTAATCAACAGTATCAATACTGATGAAACCCCGGTGCTAACAAGCAGAAAAACCCACCTGGTTTCTAAGAACTACTGACTCACTGAGCTGAGAAATAATGTAATAACTTTAAGCCCCAGTTTTGATGGATATACTAATGGCCATGTGTTTTATATGACATTATACATGTGGACTTCTAATTTTGACTGTACATCTGTGCAGTTACAGAAAATACTACAATCTATGTGAGCCTGCAGGCATTCTTTTCATGGCATAATTTTAGGTACTTGCTTGCTACTGAGGCTTGAGCTTATTGCTTCAAGCTCCTAGCAGTAGAGAGGAACTCAGATGACTATATCAATCTTTCATGTCAGCCTGTGTTTGGATCACCATGGCTGGAGGTGAAGAAACTGCCTGAACAAAACTAAAGTGAGAAGCAAAAAATTAAAGCATAAGAGTATTGTCATAATGTCGCGTAGATCTGTTCTTTACGTATAAATGCTACACTTTAAATGTTTTATGTAACTTAAATGCAAATGTTGTTGGACCTTTTCTTTGTTCACATTATGTAACAGGCTTCCTTGAGAAAAGGATCCAAGATTGTTGTCCTTACCAAAACCTAAACCCAGATACACCCAAGTGATCTGTCACTGAATCATTTCCTAGTGTTGCCACTATCCCTCACCTGAGTGGCCCCTTGGTCCTCTAATTTAAAGTAATGGCAACTCGCAGTGAAAATATCTCACTCTGAGAAAGATCACCTCTCCATAAACCTGATACCACAAGCAATTGTCCTATATGTAATCAATCACGGGATGCTAACACAAAGTGTTTTTGGTTGTTTTTTTCAGTATACCACATAACTAAGTATTTGACTTAAAGTAAGACAGTGTTGTTCACCTCTTTGTAAGCGAGAAGTTGTTTTCTCTCCTCACCTGTTTCTTCTCTCATCCATTAACAAATTTCTGCAAACTACTGCATAGTATTGGACACTTTTTAAGCATATTCTCTAACATACTTGTTTATTTTTGCATTTTTCTGTTAGGATTTTTTCATTCATGACCCCTCACTCTATTCCAGCTATCATTGGCTATTTTCTTGCTGACTCCACTACAATATAGAATGCTGAAAAGACTGGCCTTGAGACTTAGAAGGTAAAACTTGCAAATGAAAAAAATGCCTTGGAAGCATTGATACATGATGAGTAGTGATGGCTGATCTAACAAATTTTTTCCAGATATAAGTTTATTTTTTTAAGGACATCAAAATTGAACTTAAAATCTTGTGCAAATTTGACTTTAAAGTGAATCCAATGCACTTGGCATAGCTTCAAAAATTATAGTTTTATTGTTGCTTTGCTTTTTTTCTTCCCTCCCAGACTAAATTATAATCTCACAGGAAAACATTTTTTCATTTCCTGCTTCTGTAAAGTTATTATCCAAGCCAAAGTTGATGATTGAAAAGTGCATACGCTGAAATGTCTCGCCAATTCACCTCCATGTTTATGTGATGTAAAACAAATAACACCACAACGGATAGTTTTTTTTTTTTTTTTTTTTTACATAAAAGCGTTTATGGCTCATTGACATCCTGTTGCTGTGTTTATGACTCAGTGTGCCCGTCACACCACTAAACAGCCAGCTTTCCTCAAGGGCATCAGCATCAATCAATATAGACAGAACTGGACTTTAATAATACAGTATGAACTTTATCTGTGGCTCATTGCTACACACAACTCATCCCACTGAACTTGAGACAAGGATTCAAAGTTAGTTTCATAATGAAGACAATATCGGGAAGAGGAAAAATCTGCATGTAGCACATCATGTAATATAAGATGCAATACATTAGTAACAATTGCACATGGTAGCGAGCAGAATGTGACAATGTGTTCAGAACAAAGGTCTTTCTATTACATCAACATGTATTTCTCTTCTAGGAAATGAGATTTGCTGCAATGCATGGCTATAGTAGTAATGTCATATCTTCTAAGGTTGTTTAATTTTCTTTTTCTAACCCTTTTTTTTAATTTGTGATGGTGAGAATGTGCACATTTTAAGTATGTTACAAAAATAAAATATGATGCAGTTAACATAGACAGTAATATTAAAAAGGTATGTCAATTATCTAATAACAATAATATATTAAAAACCAAACATAAAAATAGTTTTGTTCCATCCACAGAAAAAATATGCTCAGAGTATCCAGATAGTATTCACAGTACTTCACTTTTTCCATATTTTATGTTATAATTAGTCCAGATTGTATTAAGCTAATCACTTTCCTCCAAATTCAACACACAAACACTATGACAAAGTGTAAATTTTTTATTTTATTTTATGTATTACAAATGTATTTAAAAATAGCAAACCAAGAAATCACAATGGCCAAGTATTGTCAGCCTTTGCCAATAAGCTCAATATTGAGCCGTTTCCACCTCATCTCTTCCTTGAGGTGCTTCTACAACTTAAATGGAGTCCACCTGTGGTAATTTCAGTTGATTGAACTTGATTTGGAAAGGCACACACCTCCTGACGGTGGAGGTCAGAGGTCAAACACTAAGCATGAAATCAAAGGAATTGTGTGAAGGCCTCTGAGACAGGATTGTCTTGAGCCACAAACCTGGGAAATGATACAGAAAAAAAATCTGCTGCTTTCGAGGTCCCAATGAGCTCAGTGGCCTCCATCACTTGTGAATGGAGGGAAGCTGGAACCGGCAGGACTCTTCCTAAAGATAGTCAGGCATCTGAACTGAGTGATTGAGGATAAAGGGCCTTACATGTGAACCTTCAGATACGCATAAAACATTTCCAGGATAAAAGGACTGATGTCCCAACAAGATTTTGAGAAACTCATACATGTGTTTATCTTTAGTTGCATTGATTACTACAACAGTGTCTTTGCAGGTTTGACTAAAAATCTATCAGACTGCTGTAGATGCTTGCATTCTCACTAAAACTTGGGAAATGGAGCAGATCACCCCAGTTCTAAAATCCTTCCTCTGGGTCCTTGTAGCACAGAGGCCCTAGCATTGGCTTACACTGCCTATTGTTAGGGCACCTCAGTAAACACATGCATGTATTTTCTCTGCCAATGTGATGTATTAAGAATAAGCAGAAACTTTAACTCTTAAGGGTTTCTCATATTTAATAAGATAAGAGTGAGACTTAAACATGTAAATCAGGCAAATTGTGCTTCCAGCCACGCAGACTTTTCTGTAACAGATGGTTTTCTGAAAACCTGTAATATTTTTATCCTCATTATTCCACCTGAATGAATGGGTCATTTTATTGTCTTGATTGCACACCTTTTGCTGACCCATTTTCTTTCTTCTTTTTTTTTTTTTTGACAGATACGTGATTGTTGGCGCTGATGACATGCCACGGTAATGCACACTGAAATGGCATTGTGACAACTGTGATGTAGCATTGACTCCAGTAACTGCTCTCTCAGCAGGGTGAAAATGGGCCTTAGTACTGCCTTGCCATACAACAAAAAGCACTTAGTGATAATGCATATGAATAAAAATGCCAAGTCAAGAGAAACACTGCTCCAAGACAAGCTTTTGACAAGCTGGATGTCTGCCATTTTGATTATCTAAAGTCACCGCTAAAGACCTATGAAGTATGGAGAAAACTGTCAGGCAATATCCCTTTGGCAGCTGCTGGAAATGTAACTGTTGTGTATTTGTCCAGTAATGAGTTCTCCCTCACTTGTCAATATGACCTTAAATAAACCAGAGACCATTTAGAATATAACCTCCCCAAGATCCAGAAACCTGTTAAATATTACTTTTTTGCCTTTACTGTGACAATAGTTTGATTCTGTAATATACTGTAACTTTGATATTAAAGTAAAACCGATCAACAGTGCTATAGCACTGTTGTGTTTTTGTGTTACTTTTTCATAAATGTAGCCAAAACCATAAGATATATTAACAGTCTCTCAACTATTAATGCCAAAGGACATCTTATTTGATATTGATGGTTAATGGGAATTGATGAAAAGTTATTGACATTTAGATATTAAGAAAAAAAATGTTATATGACTAAGTAGGAAACAGCATAAACCTTGACTTTTAAGGCCCTTTCCTTACTAACATAGGTACAGATATAAGTAAGGCAGATACTGCCTATGTTCTTCCCCTCACGCTGATGTTGGATTGAAAAAGTTAATGAGTGGAAGGAAAAATAAAATGTTTAAAACAAACAACAACTGATCTCATAAGTCACAAAATTGTCACTGATTCCCCTGGCAGGTTCAGGTTAAATATGTTCTTTTAATTTTACCAACAACTTTTGGAGTGGCCATGCCAACGCACCAGCATCCATCTAATAGAGAGTCTGTGGGGGGAACTAATGACCAAACTCCCTATCACCGAAAAATAAATCATCAAAACACATTTGGAAACTTGCAAAAAGCTGATCCGCAAATACAAGAAGCTTTTGATTTCTGTAATGAAAAAGTGTTTTTCATTGAATACTGCATAGGGCATAAATTATTTTGATTTGCCAATTTTCACCTAGATGTAAATAAGAAGTACAATTTTTGGTTCAATGACAACAGCTCTAAATCTAAACTTACCAGGGCTATAAGTGATATTTACTATGTTAAGAAATATCCAGTCCTTAGTTTCACACATATTTTCAGGAATAATAAACAAATGTACAATTTTATTATCATTGTCATATTTGCTTATTTTAGAGGCCTTGAAATGACCTTTACAACTTACAAGAAAATCAGAAAGAATAAGGGAAAATTAAAGTCAATTTTGTTGATAAAGCACTCTCTGTACAGTGGTGACATGGCAATGACTTGTACTTAAAATACATTTTTATAAAAAATAACCTGTGGAAATAATGAAAACCAGGAGTATAACCAAGAATATATTGTTCTATAGCTATAGATTACATAATTATATACTTTATATCAGCACTGACAGAGTGGATTATTCTTAGTCCATATCTTCAAGAACAGATTGGTACCTTAATGTTCCCTTGCTTATTAGTAGAATCCTTGTTTTAATTTTATTTGTGGCACTAGTAATTATATACTATATAACTGAAGGATCAGGCTGTTGTTAATGGAAATAGGGAATGATATAGATTAAAGATTTATCTACTTTACTTAACTATTAAGAAAAATAAACTATTATGTAATGGTTTAGGTACATTGGCACAAACTGGTAATTTTACCAGGACCAAAATGTAGGAATAACAGAACAAAATTACGTGTTTGTTTGAAATAGGAGTAAATATCTTTAAAGGAGGTCAGTCGACATCTAATCTATGCATTAGTGTATCTGATTGCTAAACAGTTAGAGAATACATCACTTTAAAAATATTTCTTTCTTCTGTTTTTATCCATCTTTGATTTTACATCTCTGAGCAAAATACCTTCCTTTCTCTGTGCTTGGATTTTTCCGGGTTTTGTCATTTTGTCTTCACAAAGCTTGAGCTAGGTTTGGTACAAATCCTTTTCTCAGTAAATACTTCATTGTTTTTCATGTGGTGGTTTTTTTTCTCGGCTTCTTTACATCATTTTTCAACCCTGCTTTTGTTATTCATCAATGATCTAGTAAATTACTTTATGAGAAACAATGCTCAAGTTGAATGCTAATGGTTTGTTCTCGGTCTTATGTTCACTACTAAACTTAAGACTTACGTTTTGCAGACAGTCAGTAGTTTCCCAAAAACAATTCTTTTTTGGACAGCCACATTTTTCCTCTCCTGGGTCAGTTTCCACTCCCTGCTGCTGAGTGGGTGGACGTCTGCAGGTTTTGTGCTCACATCAAGTGCCTGCAGATGCCCTGGGTGAAACAAAACAAAAAAATAAAAACAAAATTACTGTCTGTCAAGCACAGTTGTTGTTTTAAAGTCTAAAATATTGCTTGTTAGCATGGTGTCTTGTCTATAGGATGGCTGAGCATCATGCCACTGGAAAAACATGGGCTCAATTGAGTCATTAGGTAGCAAGTTACTGACAACAAGAGCCTGCCAGATCAAAGTACGCTACACTAGTCTTATCTCCAGGCTACATGGGAGATAATAGGGATCATTGCTCTGATTTTAAACAGAATGCTTGGATGGATCGTCTAGTTTGAAAGAGGAGAACTGTCCACAACGGCACAGGGTGCATACAACAATGCATCAGCATTCTGCTCCCATAACTTGAGAGGATTTGCTCCCAAATGGATGTGCTGAGCTGATAGGAGAAAAAACTGCCACAATTTTCTCACCATTGGACAATCAGTGTCCCTTGATCCATTCCTTTCTGGCTGTAGAAAACCTAGCTGCCCTATACTTTGCTTCCAGTCTTTCTCTCTAGTATGAGTAAATCATTGTATTTTTTTTTTCTTCTATTTTATCTGAATAAAGCATTTAAAACTGACGACCATAACATTTAACCAATAAATGGGGGAAAAAGGTGTCTCAAAAAGAAGCACAATTAAGTGATGGAGTGACCATGCCTCTGTCTGGACCTTAATCTATAGAAAATCCCTGGAGGGAGCTTAAAGCTGTTGCAGCCTGAATGGCTGGAGCCCTTCAGGATTTGGCGAGTATTTGTAAAGAGGAGTGGACCAAAATCCGTCCTGAGACGTGTGCGAGTCATATGGCCAACAACAAAAGGTACCTGAGGTCTGTGTCAGCCAGCAAAGACGTCGCCACCAAGTACTAAGTTGTTGAATTTTGCCTCAGAATAAAATACTTGTTTTATTTCCTAAATTAATTTATGACTTTTAGTTCAGTTTTTGTTGATATCTTTTGTTAAAATAGACCTACCATAAATATAATCAAATAACTTATTAAAACTTTATATTATTCATAAAGGCGTGAAATTCAACAGTGGATAGAAGAATTATTTCCCCCACTGCATCTCTGGCTCTGATTTAAATTTTAAATTACCAAAAACACAGAGAATCAACTCATTAATTTTGCTCAGCTTCAAAGTCTGTTGTACAAAACCTAGAATTAAGGGTTTTCTGTAGCTATCCTTTGTAATATTTCTTGGATCACATTTTAGACTGTTTTTTTTTTCCTGTTACTTTTGCTTCATAAACATCTCTAAGCTATTTCTTATGGGTTCTCCCATGCAGATCTAGAGACGTTTATGTATGTATATCTGTCATCATGCTCAGTTCAATGCGATGCTCTGTTTACCAGTTTGGACAGATCCTCACTTTTACATCCCCAAGCCATGCAGTCAGACTCCTGACTAAATCTAGTAAACAAGCTCATGTTCTGCTGACATTTATAAAGTACGCTAGCTCCCGGTAGAAATATTATCTTAATTTGCACCCAGCTGTTGGTGAGTTTTCATACACACACATGTTGGTCAAAATGACCAGGCTCCTTATGATCTTTTCTAACCTTTAACCCAAAACACATCTGCCCACAGCTTGACCACAGGTGGGTTGTTCCTCAGTGGGCATTTCAGTCTGTGGCTCCCTAGCTGTGGAGTAGTTTGATATTTAGTTTAATTGACTCTGTGGACATCCTTAACAAATGTCCAAATTGAAAAACTTTTAGTTTTAAGTTAAACTTTCTTTTTGCTTATCATTCTGTTTATTATTTGATTTTGTTTGTGTTGTACAGCGCTTTGTCATTCTTCATTATGGGTGTTATAAAACCATAATCCTAAACTTATGAAATAGACTCCTACTAGAGCAAATTAGCAAAATAACACAAATTTTGGGCCGACAGCTTTGAAATGGGAACAATCTGGAAGACAAATTTAATGAATGTGATATTGTAATAATGAAAGCAACAGTTTTCATGCTAATTATGATAATGAGGGGAAATGACAGCTGCAGAAATTGCATCTAAGTTTTGTTAATCAGTCTATGACTGGGAAACGATTGTTCAAGTGGGACTCGCATCGATCATTTCCTTACATCCAGCAAGGACAGATGCAATTTTAGATTTTTTTTTCTGAAGTGAAGCACTTTGAAGCATCACAGGGGTAACAATGCAAGTTATTTCTCTGGTATTACACAGTATTAGACATATGTCAGGAGATTTGTGCTAAGATATGTATAATGTGTGTTTTTTTGCTATTTCTATATATGCTGACAAACGTCCTACTTTTCTCCTTGAGTTATGCGACATAGGACGATGTTGCATTTTCTTTGTAATCACTATGTACAGTAAAATTAACAGATTTTTTGGATTGTTTTTTGTAAAAAAAAAAATTAATAATTATTCACCAGAATATTTACCTCAGCATGGGGTGAAATGGGACAGTTCTCCATTATTACACCTATTCATGAATGTGTTGATAAATACTGTAGAGGTCCAATAATGTATAATAAGAACTTTATTAATTCTGCAAGAAATTATTATGCCATTGTTTCAGTGCAAATAATTATATAAAAAGCTTTATACAGGATTATTTATCATGGTCCTATGTGGAAAAAGAAAAACTCTGGCAAACAGCCACTCGTAGCACGGGCTAATAATTTAAACATTATCTAATTGAAAGTAGAAAATAATAATTTGTAAATATAGTTTTTTAGGTTTTTTTGTCCACTTAAAAACTTTTTGTCGTCAAGAAAGCTCCAAGCATCATTTAACATGTTCTAAAAGTTTTGACCATTACTGGAATGAATAAACTATCTAAACTGCTTTTAATGTTAAGTCCAACGAAAATAGATTCAAACATTAAGAGATGAGTCTTTCAGAAGGCCTGAGCTCAGAGTAGTATGAGGAGACCCATTTACTTGGGATTTAATTCGATGTCTCGTAAAACCAAACGACTTCCAATAATTGTCTTTCCAGGATGTGATGCCCATACTTTCAGACGTCCATCAAGGACAAATAGCTCTTGTGGAGAAAGTCTGAACATTTCAAAATGTCTCTTTACATCCTGCTTTGGTTCTTTCTATCCATCCATATCGTCCTGATTCACCACTTTCCAAAAATGTATCTGGTTCACTCTCTATCTTTTCAGAAATCTCTCTCTGTTTTGCCTGTGTTTAATTCTCTCTCTGTTATTGTCATTTCCCCCCTTGTCTGTCTCTCTTTCCCTTCCCTTTCCTCTCCTTCTGATATCAGTCATACTTCAGCTCTGCCGGGCTGGGCCACGACTGAGCTGAGAGAGGAGGTAATTGAATTTCTCTCCTAGAGTGACTCACATCAACACAGACAATTCAGACATAGCCAGGCACGAGGTAATAGACAGGGAGGGCATCGCGTCAGCTTAGAACTGCAATTAACTACAGTGGGACACAGTAGCTTGAAGCCTGAATAAGAAACCGAGGGAAATAAATGTGACAGCACTCTTCAATTTTACAGTCCATGTATTCATGGTTCTAAGACTGATATGTCATTAGACCAGCTGCTCCTCAAGAGGAAAGAAATCAGAAAGGGCATTTCTGATACCTGTTCATCAGCACTCCAAGAAAAATATTCCCCTCATATATGAAAAGTACTCTTTTTTTGTTGTTGTTGTTGACGCTCAAGTCTTTTTCAGAATAAATTTGATAGGGTTGGTACACATCAGCATCATCAACGATCTTCCTGTGGGAAACATGCTGAACGTAATTTTATAGAAAGCTGCTCTGGTCGGATTAATTCCTAAATGTAAGGTAATGCTTAAATGGTCCAATTGTTCTCCATGCATTATGTTGTGCATGCACAACTGCAACTCTGTTGGTGGTACTTCTGTTACTTGTTTTGTGCTCCTGCCATTAATTCCTTTACATATATTCAAAATAAAATAAAGCTAATCAACAAAATGTAAATTTATTATATTTATGGTCATTTTAAGAAAAAGCATGTTCAGTATAATTATCACACTGACAAGGTAAATCAGTCATCTGAACCAAAGGACATAGCTATTAAAATCATTCATGCTTTAAAAAAATACTAAATCATGTTTGTATTTATCTTGTTTTATCCTTTTTTCCTTTGGTTTCTTTAAGCTATATTGTTGTGGCCTAAAACAAAAACAGTGCTCATCTAATGTGTTTACACCACGAATTTTTGAGCAAGACTGTGATTCATTCATGTATTGATTGGAACATAAGAGGGCTTTGAAGCTGATTAATTATAGTACTCAATATGGGTCTGAGAGTTATTTCACTTAAATACTATCCATGACAGATATAGATGAACTGCATGACAATGTGATTTACAATAAGTTTTCTACTGAACTGTAAGCGGAAGGGAAAATTGTATACAACACTGACTGGAAAAATAATCAGTTATCTAGTGAAAAAGGAATATTCCAACGCAAAGAGAGACATAAAAGAAAGCAGCCGGGGACTTCTTGCTAAAATGATAATTTGCAGGCGCGCTCACTGTGAAGACACACAAACACAAAGGAACCTTTTTAATCTTTCAGTCAGCACCATAAAAATGTATTAAACAATATCACCATGGATGACAAGTTCCTAATTACAAATAGACATAATTTATAAATTTTTCACATGTGGGCATCCTGTTTAAAAAGACCGAGTCTTACCCAGAAAAATAAAGTTGCGGAAAAGAAGGTCTTGAATAATATCTAGTAAACTTGGCAGACCCATCTTGGCTGATCAGCATAAGCTGTAAGCTAATGAGTTTGCATCAGCTAAGCAACTTTCTCTGCATCCTCATTATACATTTTCATGAACCTGCCGATTGATTAGATCTGCTTGTGCTTTACAAACACTGCCAAGATAAATAAATGAGGAGTAATCAACACTTGGAAGCAGTTCACTTGTTTCTAAGGACTCCATTTCCAGTTACAACAAAGACTGAACTCCACTGTCATGTTAATATGAGCAATTTTCTCTTTCAGCAAACAGTATCCTTCTTTTGTAGAACACCTAAGGCCAGATGCAGACAGCGCTGTCACTTCTCAGCAGTGAGTTCAGAAAACGGGCATCAGATTCTGCCAGACGTGTAAAGCGATATATCTGTCTGATTTCATTAATGAATATATCAAATGCAAGGAAATATACCTTCAGGAGTTCATTTACACAATATTTACATTGTTAAAATTAAGAATGAAATTTTAGTAAATGTGAAATTACTCTGTTGCGTTTTGTCCCTAGAAGCAAAAATTGTTCATCTTTATTAATTGAATGCATGCTATGACTGTTAATTACACAAACTGGACTACTCAATGTCCAGTTTAATGAGAAATTTAATGAAACCAGTAAAAAAAAATCTTCTTTAAAGAATGGTACACATTGCTTATTTCATATCTGAAGAACAGATATGAAAGATTAACAGTGTGAAACCAAAAATGCATAGAAATAACATGCTTTCTAAATATTATGGTTGAAACATATATTTCTCTGAGCAAGTTAACACTGAGACAGAGCACTGTCGCATTTTAGTAAAAAATCCTTTCTTATTTTTTTTGTTTTTGTTTGTATTTTTAGTTATTGCAATTTTATTTTTGCTTGAAATGAAAATTAGCAACAAAGATGAAATTACATTTGATTACAGTGTCATGCAGATAGATTTTCACTATGGCCAACCAAATGTTTAGCGTTTACTGTTTTATACAAACTAATTAAGCCTGATTAAGTTTTCCCCATGAAACAGATGAAAATTATATTTTACAGCTGCATGTACTGTTCAAAAAAGGCAGATGAAGGGTAATTTCAAAACCCCATAGAGAGGAAAAAAGAAGACAAAATCCATAGGATCTACTTGGTAACCCAAGATTTGATATGATATATTGACTCTGGTCTGCCTAATAAACAAGTCTGCATGTAGAGTGCAGCTGGCACAGAGAGCGATTAAAAGCAGAATATAAGTGGTTTAAAGTTGTTTCACATCTGTTTATCAGTATTAATTTCCCTTTGCAAAAAGAAAAGGTGTGTGCTGAAAATAGTGAGAATTTTAAAATGTGACTTCAGAGCAAGAAGAAATCCTTGACTTTAGACAATAATACTAAAATAAAGTCACAAAGTCTAGTCTGCTGCTCAGGCATATATTAATGTTGTAGAGCTGGCCATGTTTCTTTAAAACTACTCAGAAGAATAAAAGATAATAGGATCATTTGCAAGTTACACCATGAAGAACAAACGCACTGTGAAGAACAAACAGTGCAATACTTTATTTATTCTTAAATCATGAGGATTAAATGTCTGAACATTAATTTGCTTGATGTGACAGGAAAAAACATGTTGATGTAAAGAATAGCATTAGAGATTTCCCCTTTAACTCATGTTCTCAAATTTGTTAAATCTAAGTTGTGACTGATCCGTTTCCATGCAGGGCAAAAGAGGTGACAGTGAAACTCTTTTTTTTGTTATTTGATATTTAATATTCCATTTACTCAATTTTTAAGGCTTGGAAATCTCTGAACACTTATTTGAACAAAATATTGTTTTTGAATATTATTTGGGATGTGCTCTCATGTTGAAAGAAATCTACATTGTGAAGCAATCCTTACATGCGCTAAATTGGAAATATTTTAGAAAAATATACTGAATTACAAGGCTCTGAGGCATGAAACTACACATCTGAAAATTAGTCCCACGCCGGCCCTGCCATTGGAAAAATGGGCCTTTATTTCCCCCTCAAGACTGTTTAAAAATGTGGGCATATAAACGCACAGTTGAATCTTTGGTATGCATTATTGCAGCGCCTCATTTGACATTTTGTAACTAATGTTTTTACTTGAGTTTGGTCATTATGTTTAGCACTGATAATAAAGGTTGATTATTACGATGGGGAAATCCGTTTCAAGTGTCAGAAATCCATCCATCTGCAAACATACTCTTGACATCATGCTGTTAAGCTAATCTAACATTTTCTCTTCAGTACATTTAAGCTTTTTATATTTTGTCAGTCTCATAGTGACCTTAATAATTTTAACATTTTTGTTTTATAATTTTTAAAGTCCTTAATGATTGTGAACTCCATCAACATCTGGATTCTGACTGCGGTCTTTTATAGTTGTAGTGTGAATCCTTTCTTTTTTTTTGCCAACTCTTCATAAATCAACTGCTTTTTCATATGTCAGAAGTCTGTTTCAGACTCAGCCTGCTATCTCTATAAGCATTTTATACCAAAGGTCTATCCTATAATGTGTTATAATGGTGCCCCGGTGTTATCAAAGAACGGCATATATTTCTCCAAAGCAGTGAGGAGTTATGGAAATATATTGCTGTGGGGTATTGTGCTTGTCTCGCTGGTGCTAAGCCCATTTATCATGATAGTGTGACACCTGAGGGAAGATACTCTCTGAGAGCGCATACACCCATCCAAGATACTATACACACACATTCCTTATGCCTACCCATACAAGAAAACCCAAAGATGCACACGTGCAAGCCGACGTTCTGTGTCCGCATCCGGACACAAAGACACAGAAGCACAGCGCGGACCCAGCAGTAACGTGGAAGTGCTTACATATGGTGTTATACTTTTACACAAAGCAAACGTGTTAACACAGATGTCTGTGCAGCTCCACACCTGCACAGAGAAGTCAAATGACACACATCAACAGTGAGTTAACTTCAAAATATGCACACATTTGCACAGGCCTAAACTTTATACACGTAGCAGACTCATTCAGAGTAGCTCAATAAACAAAGGAGAAAAGCCTAGAGGCTAATACAAAGGTTTACCAACTCAGTAACAGATTCAAACTATAGAGGAAGGATAAAAGAAAAAAAATGACAAGAAGACACTAAATAAGTCAGAGAATTTAAAACAGAGGAAAAGCAATATAATATAGGACAATCTCAAGTGGTCACATTAGTGGTGGAAAAAGAAAATAATGGCTTCTTAGCTTCACAGATAACAAAATCAATAAACTGTCTCTGTTTTGAGGCTAATCAATAGCATTCTGTATGTACTGTTGTGGGAGGAAATTATTAACAATTAGTTTTTTCAAAGTTTTAAATGTCAGCTCGAAATTAAATGAGTTCATCAAACAGTAGAAATATCATTACAGTGTTATTGCTCATTATTGCTGTTTGTGAACCTCAGTTATACAAACAAAAGCAGAGATAATCAATAATTTGGTGACCACAAAGCTCTCATGTGTTGTATAAGTGGAAGGTAGTTAAGTTGTGCATAGTGACAAAACTGAATGAAAACACACAGATCTTTACTAAAATACATGAAGTATTTATTCTTCAGTAGCTGATTATTACATCTTTTGTCTTCTAGACACATTTGTGGTTATTTGTGTCACTTTTTAGAGCTTGACATTTAAAGACAGAGTGAGAAGGTTTCTAAAATCAACAATATTTCAATTTACAGATGCTTATGTTTGACAGTCAAAAGTTTTTATATAAATATGTCAACAAATCAATAAACACAGCTTATGTTTGTACAACAACATTCTGATGACGTCTCAGAGGAGATGGTGTCTGACTTAATGTTTGATGTTTTTAATCTATTTTATCAGCCACAGAAGGTAGGTTGGCTTATCCATCACACGGAGGCATTATTCCCATCAAAATGATAATTTTTACTTGTAAATATTGCCTCCTAAGAAGGCAAGGTTGTGTAAACAGGCAGCTTGTCTGGTTTTACATGATAAGACAGACTTCTGAACAGATAATGAGAGGTTCTACCCTAACTATTTGCTCTGGTAATATTGAAGTGAGCATGCTGGGCTAAAATGCTCTTTTCGATTTTATAATCTTGACTTCGCATTAAAACATAGAAGGTTTTAACCTCAGTTATACAAACTGAGGTTGAACCAAATATGACATCAATATATATTTAACTTTTTCACCTTTAGCCTGCTGTGTCTACACATGTTGGAAAAAAAATTAATGTACATGATAATGAATCCAGCACTGAGCAAGTTATACACTGGGGGAAAAATATCAGTTTTTCTTAAGACTGCTTCTCCACATATAGAACATTAAGTTGACCGCATTGGAAGTAATTTTTGTTTGAGTTTAAGAAAATCAGATAAAAACGACAGAACAAATCTAAACTGGCTGTTGTGGTAAATGTATTAAATGTATTACTTTCTGTATTTTACATTATTCTTATAAAAATGTTTTGTGAATAATGTGGCGGGTGACAATACTACAAAGCTAAAACGGCATGATTTTTCTTGTTGGAGAGCAATCCATGTCATGAAGCGCTGTCCAGTGAACGTAACTGCTACAAGCTTAAAGACTCTTATTATAAAGTAAAGAAGACGTTTTTGAATATTTGTTAATGATTTTGATGATGGCATATTACAAAATCGAAACTCACGTGAGCAAAGAAGTCCGTTCTTCTCATAGGACTAGATAAAGCTCTATACAAATAAAGGTCAATTACCATTCACCTCTGACCTCTGACAAAAAGGCATTTCCTTCCTCCACAGGTCAGCCAGTCACCTGATATTTCCTGAATTCTAGACCGGTCTGTTTTCCTTAAAGAGACGGCTGTGCACAAAATTCCCAGTAGGTCCTCCTTTTTTCTGAAACAATCAGATGAGCCAATTTGACACCACTAACAATACCATGTTCAACAAAATACCTTTTATTCTTAGACAATACCATCTAGGCACTGAGACATCCTCACAATGTCTCAGTGCCTAAAAGAGTTGTTGCCTCAGAATGGCCTATTTCCTATTGTTTTAATAACCAAATTGAATAGTTGTACCACCTAATGACTTTCCATCAACTGCCTGTTATACATAAGCGATGTTACCTACAAAACTAGTGCTTTTATAGCATTGCAGCTGTTGGCATTTAAAATTTCACCATCGCCTTATGTTTTCACTGAAGGCTGAAATTTGCACTTAGAATCTTGTTCAGCGTCTTTTATTTACCAGTGATGAGCTGAGGGAGCTCTAAAGCATTTCTGTACACAACTTATACTAATATACAACTGTGCCTACTTCTAAACAAGTTCAGGCAATATCTCTGATGTAGCTGCAGAGTCTGGAATTACTATGATTTTTCAAGGAACTCTGGAGCCCATCTGGCTATTTTTATCACTGTGGCAGGAAGGATTCAGATGCAGTGCTGCCTGAGGGCTTGAAGGTCATGCACATTAAACAGTGATTTTCAGCCTGCAGACTTCCTCAAACTCCTCATATTCTTTCACAAAAGTACCCACTGTAGGTTTTCAAAGACCCAGGTTCTTAGCTGATCTCTTTTGTTTCAGGCAAAATATATATTTTCAAGTTCTGTAAGTGGTGCACAACTGTGCATCTATTCTTTGAAATAGATTTAGATTGTTCTGATGTTGTGTTTCTTCCAATTTACTGTAGATCCTCACTAGTTAATCTGCAGAATGTTTTAAAATTTTTGCCTGTGTCAAACAATTTAAAGATGCCAGCAAATCCTGGATTTATCAGTATTTTCCATACAGTTGAACTGAAAGATAATTATTTGCAAGTAGTGACTGTGGCTCATGATCAGAGCGACTGTGATTTAGGATATTGTATGTCTAAGAGTCTTTGGGTAAGACATTCAGACCAACAAACTGTTGTATGAATAGATGATCTGAAATGTTACATGTGAGTTTGGTGTTTAGTTTTTGAATGCACAAAATTTGATCTTTAGATCCAAAGGGCCTAATGCAAACAGATCATCCTGTATACTGAGTTGTGTTACCTGATTATGGACCAGTTAATGTCAAACCAAAACAGTTAATAAATTATCTCTGTTTGTTAGACATAGGTAGATAAAAGCACCAAAAGAAACAAACACGCAAGACAGGAAGGGGTTCACTGCGAAAAACAAGTCCCCAAGATTCATCTCAAGCGCTGTGCGGCCACAATCATCTGTCCTGTTGATCTACTGTTGGCTGACATCCGCACTGACCTTTACTTACATTAGCTGCCATTATTTCACCATAAAGCCAGATTTATAGCTTCAGTGAATGCCAGGCTCCTAAAAATCTTGTCTTCTTCTCTTCTACATCTTGTCCTTCTCCTTCTTGCTCTTTATTTTCAAGGTTTCATGCCCATGCTCCCCAACGCCTCTGCTAGTTTGGTGCTTAACAGTTGAGAAAGTCTGAGTCACTGGTGGCATTGTAATGGACAATGTGGATCAGAAGATAACACTCAGAAATTAAATGAAGGTACAACTCTACGTCAGAGCATCAAGCTAAACTTTTCTGTAAGTAAAATACAACCTCAAATTATATATTTTTGTCTGTTTAGTATCAGATAAAGTGAAAGGTTTAGGGTGTAAAAAAAAAAAACTGCATCAGTGGGAAAGAAGCTGTTTTCTGGCATGTTTGTGTAAACTGTGCTTCTTCCCCGATGGCCTGCAGGCAAACTGAATGCATCGTCTCCCAGTCAAACATGGGTAAACAGAGCCGGGCATATCCTGACCAAATGTTTCTGTTTTGTGTATTTGATCTGGTAGTTTTACTATCCAAGCTATGTCTCCTTGGTTTGCATGCTTCCTTGGTATAGCTCACAATACATACAGTGAAAGTCAATGTGTAAAAACATACTATTCATTTTTTTTCTTACTGTCTAAATATAAAAGGTCAGTTAGAAGTGGCAAACTCCAGATGTTCAGAATAAAGACATGTTTATTACTCTCTTTAAATTCATAAATTCACAAACTACAACATTACTATACCTGTGGATAATGTACAAACATACAGATAGTTCACAAATTCTACCCTTCCCATTAATATTTAAAGAAAATTTTTTATCACAATACCATGGCGCTGCTGTGCTGCAGCGCCACAGAGGAGCGCAGCGAAGGACAAGAGATAGAGAGAACAGGAGATTTTTTCGATGTAAATTGATTTTCAATGTCGATATTTCTGATTTTATGCACAACAAATCTGGAATGAACTTCCAGAAAATTGCAAAACAGCCGAAACACTGAGTTCTTCTTTACAGTTGCCTTTGAATCATAATCACTAGAACATTGACCAACATACATGATATCATCATCGACACTTTTAATGATTGCACTCAAAAAAATTTTATATTTGCTCTCAAATTGGTGCCTGATTGATATGATATTTTGAGACTTTTTCTTCTTGTGCTTTTATAATGTAAAAGCTCTTTGAACTGCCTTGTTGCTGAAATGTACCATTCAAATAAACTTAATTTATTGATTGATTGATTGAACTGGCACATTGCATTCGTCACTGGCAAACGTTAGCGACTGGGTTAAATTAAGAGCTTCAAATCGTTTCTCAAAAGCCAAAGATCCAGACCTTCTGCATGAAGCAAAGCGTAGAAGAAGAGGTTGGTTTTTACCAGGCTAGCAGTTCATGAAATACACTTAACTTTGAGAAATATAGCTTATCAGTGTCTTGTACCATGAGATGTTGTCAAACCCCTGTAACAACTCTTGTGAAGAGAGTAGATTATGGTATAACGCTGCTTCTTTTTTCATATAGGTTTATCATTGTGATTTTTGTTTTTAATACAAGTGTGGTTACATGGAGAAAGAAAGACTAGAGTCAGGATGGGCATGCTCAGAAAACCCAGCGCATGATTTGTGAAAGCACTTTGCATTTCACCTGCAGATAAAACTGACCTTCAATGAACGTTTATGTTTTGGAAGGAAAAATTTAATATAAACTTCAAAGAGGACCAATTCAAATAAAATTGCTAATGCAATTGCTGTCGGCCCAGTTCCATGTCGGTGAGTGATTGCTTAATATGATGTTGGTTCACTTACTGAGGAAATTTGAAAGGGGCTGAAGCCTAGTGGCAAAGACATTCTTGTCACACAGATTTCTCAAAGCCATTAAGGTTTGGCATTTTCTTCTTCTTCAAAAACACTATCATACAAAATATTAAAAGCTCTGATGACTAAAATCTCGATTTTCCAGGTTTTCTTCACACTATCACTGATTTCTTGCAGATATATTTCCACATGCAGATTATTAGCAAATGTAGATCTTTCCAAACATATTTTAACACTAAATGACACATGTTCTTCTGATCCTTTGGACAGCACCTTCATAAATAACCTTGATTAATGACAGACAAAGACAGCATGCTATTACATGGCTATTGACTCTAAATCGCCAACATCAGGCAAGCTTCAGTATCCTCAATTAAAACTAATTTACAGTAATTAGCACTGATGGAAGAGCAGACAGCAGAGATTGGATAAACTGAGCTGATTCAAGGACGGTCAGAGACATTTAGGACGGAAAACTTGAACATGCATCTGGGAATTCATTTCTTCAAATCAGTTTTGTAGGTGCAGGAGCTAATTGAGCATACATTTGTGCATATGTGCGAGTTCTGTTTGCTCACATAGAAAAGGCAGATTTATTTTTTGTTTTATATCATTCATAAGGGAACTAAAAGACAATTTCACTTGCTTTGACCTTGCCCTGGAAACACCTATGACCCGAGGTGTTTACATGGCTCATACTTCATTAGCTACTCTGTAATGCATTTAGGTTCAAGACCATGAACTGCTTTAGGTCCATCAACACGAGTTAAGATTATATCCTTTGATAAACAGGGAGCCAGTGCAGTAATTTGAGAACTACTATAATGTGGTCCATTTTCCTGGTGTTCATCGACGGTCTGACAGCAGGATTCTGGTCAGACAATTCAGCGGCCCAATTGATATTTTTTTTATAGAAACCTGTGTAGATGAGAATAAAATAAACTAGTCTATTGAAAAGAAAAAACATGCACAAGTATATTTATGCTTTGGTTTGACAAAACCTTTCAGTCTGGCAATGTTTTCATGGTGTAAATTAGGATTTTATTAACAACTGTATCAAATGTAAAGCTAAGATCTAGACAGCATTGTGATTAAATTATGACCTATTATAAACAATATGATTTTCATGGGTGTTATGTGAAACATTGAATTTCACCTTAAAGTAAAAATATATTATAAAAAACCCCATTAAAGTAGAAGAAAAAAAATATAGATATATTATAATAAACTATAAAAATGTATCATCTCATCACGTTCAACTGCACCTGTAAAGTAAAAAGCCATTCAACTTACCCCCAGAGTTAAAAAGTTGATCGTCATCAAATCAACACCACATCTGGCATTAAGTAAACACTCACAGTACATGTTTAATAGTGCACTCTGAAGATTTTCCTGCAGGCGGCAGTCATTTGTGTTTGGGAACAGATGCATTTATGTAGCAGCAATCCTTTGCATAGTCATACAACTACTTAGAACGCCTCGCTTAAACTCACTTGCATTAATAAGTGATGATAATGTAACAGCCTTTCCTGATGGTGTTTACTTTGGATGGGTATCTTTTTGGTAGACTGAACTGGCAAAGCATTTTCAAAAAGCTGTCGAAGTATACACACTGGATACACACTGGCGAAGTTAGCAGCAGCCGGGGAAATGGGAATGAAATTAAAACACACATGAAACGATTTTGTGTCTGTTGACAGGCATAACTCTTATCAGAGGTGTGGGGACACTGCTGGCTCTCTGTGTGTGATCTCACCTGAAGTCTGGATACACTGACTGGGTCATTCAGCTTTTATAACTATTCCTGAAGAGTGTAGTCACACCTTACACGTTACACGTTTGGTCCGTTTTAAACAACATCTATCTGCCCCCTTAAGATTACTGTTAAATAAAGTCAAATAGTGCCAACACATTTTTAACAAAAAAAACAAAACAGTATTAGATGTTTGGATAAAATCAAGGTAGTATTTAGCCTGTTTATAGGTTAATTATCCTTCCACTAAAGCACAAGCAGTTTGTACTAAACATTTCTAAATTATGTTTGAATTAAAATGACTTCTTTAAACCTCCGAGAATATAAATTTCTGGAAAACTGAGATGTTTGGTTTGAAACAATATAACCTTTTCTTAGACATTTTATGAGCATATTGATATTATTCACAGAGATTCTGTGTGATTAATCTGATTACATTTTTGAATCAGTTGACAGCACCATTTGAAATGTTAAGGAAACCCAGCAGAAAGAGAGAAAGCATAAAGTTCACAGTTGAAATAACAGCAAATAAAGTTAGTAGAGGAGGAAGTGAGGAGAGGTGGCCAGTTTGTACTTCAGCAATCTAGCAGCAGAGCTGCAGATAGCCCAGGATAACCTAACCTCGTTAGAATGAGTCATGAGAGAGCCAGAGCGAGGGAGAACCATCTTCCCGGACTGCATCCCCCCCTGTTGGATCAGGATGCACACTATATCTCACGCACTCCACTTATTGCTGTTTTAACTGTAAGCTTTATGAAAAAGAAATGTTCTTAGGCTAAAATTAAAGTAGACAGGATGCTATGCTACCTAAATATACTGGAATCAATTGAATTAGAGATATGTCCATATGGTAAACTCTGATGTCATAGAGTTGCATGATGGTTTGTACACAAAATACTAATTTTGTGGATCTCAAAATGAGCCATACCCATTGGTTCAAAAGTTGAGCAACTGTGTAATTAATAATAACTCAGCCTCTCATAACCCACACTGTGATCCATTCAAACTGTGATCCATTTCACTTTATCTGGAATACATTACCTGTATTCCAGGCAATGTGATAAACAGAATATACCTTTTGTAAACAGCTTTCACCATACAGCACACATAATTGGAAAAGAAGTTATCTCACCTTGAAAAGTTATTCCCTTTCTATATTTGCCTAAGCAAGTATCTGGGTTGAGAGAAGACTCCAGCCATTCCAGTTGTGACTGGTACATTGTATACAATATAAATATATAATACATATA
>CAEFZY010032657.1:0-67041 GCA_903066815.1 Brachyrhaphis roseni | reverse complement strand
TTTTTTTTTTTTAAAATATATCCCTATATATATATATATATATATATATATATATATATATATATATATATATATATATAATTCTCGCTGTCTCGGTTAGTCCAATGTTGGGAAGAAGAGCCTGCTGCGGACCCTGGAGACTCTGGGCTCGACACCGGACTGGAGGAGCAGTGACCATGAGCCGGACAGCGGCAGTGAGGCAGACGTCCCTTCATCAGCCAGTAAAAAGAAGAGGAGGAAAAAAAGGAGAAAACATGGAGAGCAGTCAGGGGAGACGCAGGAAGGTGGAGACAAAGAGAAACCTCAACTGAAGAAGAAGAAGAAGAGGGAAAACAAACCTGGTCAGTAACTCTTAGGATGTAGTTGGACAGTGTCCACATTTACTGGGATGAGTGAAAACTGTATCTATTATTGCAGCAGCTTAATTTCACACAGATAAAATTAGAAAAATTAAACTTACGTAAAATCTTTTTTAAAACAATCTTTAAAATAATCCCAAGGTCAAAAACTGCAATTGTTTTAAATGCTGGCATTGGGGAGCAAGAATTCTGTCCCTCATTTAAACTTTACATCAAAGCATATGAATTGTCCAAAATCACAAATAACTGCTGAACTTCAGATTTTTAGATTATTTTTTTAGTCAATAAATGTCTGACAATTGACAGTGGTGTGCAGTTGTTTTTTAAATCAAAAGATTCATTTTTGTTAGTTTGTTTGTTTGCGAGTTTTCTGCTGTAATAAAAGAGTGGTTTGCATTAAGGCTATTTACCAGGGTGTGCCAAAAACGTGGGCAGCTCTGTACATCTTTGTAAAGCTCTTAAAGAGAAAGACAGTCACACAACATATGAATAATCCTTTCTACCCAAACTTTTACTTGATCATCTATAACATATTTAAATTTCCACATTCTGTGCCATTCTCGAGTGAAGAAGTGATTAAATTGTTTTGTTTTGTCTGATTTTTCTGAAGTGGCCTCAAAAGCACCGAGGACGCCTTCAGGGGAGACAGAAGTTGAAAAAGTTCCAGATCGTTCTCAAGAGAGTGTAAACAAACAGCAAGGCCCAGAGAGGCTGAGCAGGCAGCAGTGGAGAAACAAGATGAAGAATAAGAAGAGATCCAAGAACAAATTCCGGCAGAACAAACCTGAGGACGACGCAGACGGAGCTCTAACCGCCGATAAACGGGAACCAGCAGAAGACGTCAAGAAAGATCCACACAAGGGTAACGGGGAAAACATCAGCCAGACGGCAAACCGGAAACAAAAGAAGGAGAAAGTGAGAAGGAAGAACGCAGAGAAAGAGGCAGATGGATGCAGCGCGGCAAGAGGGGAAAACCAGCCGGAGGCGGAGAAGTTAAAAAGTGGGTCTGAAGGCTCTGCTGAGGGATTAAAACACGGAGCAGGGGAAGTCCAGGTGGCGAGCACCAACCGACAGAAACCTGAGCTGAGCAAGGAGCGGAGTCTGAAAAGACAGAAGCTGCAGAAGATCCTCCTCTGCCAGGAAAGGTTCGGCGCCGAGGGTCCAGCGGAGAGGACGGAGATGGAGGCAGCGGTCCCGGAGGCGGCGGTCCCAGAGGCGGCGGCGGAGCAGAGCCGCTCCGACTCCCTCAGGTCCCGCATGGAGCAGCGCCTGGAGGCGGCGCGGTTCCGCTACATCAATGAGCGTCTGTACAGCACGGCGAGCGGCGAGGCCAGGCGCATGTTCCAGCAGGACCCAGAGGCATTCTGGGTGTACCACAAAGGATATACGGCACAGGTCCAGAGGTGGCCCGCCAACCCGCTGGACGCCATCATCGCTTACATCCACAAGAGGTCAGAGCAATTCATCCATCCATTTACCACCCACCCATCCGTCTATTGCTTTGATTTTATCATAGCAGTTTGTCCATGAACTGCACAGGAAAAATATGATTTTATAACCAAATTGTGACTTACCATCCCAACGTAAAGAGTCACTGTTTTTAAGTAAAAGGAAAAATCTAATTTCCCCCCCCCATTTAATCGGATCATAATAACCATTTACTTGTGTATATCTCTCTCTCTCTCTATATATATATATAGATAAAGATACATATATCTATATATATATATATATATATAGTGTTCTTTTAAGAACATTTGCTGTAAATAAATAACTGCTGCAGACGTAGCACTGCTCTGCTCTGTGAAATTGATGCTTTTTTCCCCTGCTGTAGGAAAGCAGCCTTCATCAACAGCTTGCGAGCAGAGGAGAAAGCTGTTTCAGAAAGATGATTCTTGTTCAAGGAAAGCAGATTTTATTAATTTATTTTCTTTTGGTTCTAATTTGCTGCAGGTCACCTTCCCTGGTAGTGGCAGACTTCGGATGCGGTGACTGTAAGATCGCGCGTAGCGTGAAGAACAAAGTGCACAGCTTCGACCTGGCTGCCGCCTGTGACCTCGTCACCGTCTGTGACATGGCCAAAGTGAGTGGGCCCGCTCGGCCGTGTGCGCGCTCTCTGTGTTTTCCGCGTGAGTAAACATACAGCTTGCCCGTGCAGGTGCCTCTCGGTGACGACTCTGTGGACATCGCCGTGTTCTGTCTGTCCCTCATGGGGACCAACCTGGTCGAATTCCTGGCAGAAGCCAACCGCGTCCTGAAAATGAGGTAAACGAGGGAAAGTTGATTGTACACATGTCAGCTTTAGTCTTGCAGTCATATTTCAACCACTTGGACTTCTCCACATTTTGTCGCCTTACAACTACGTAACGTGGCTTATGTAGTGCATCATTTCTAATTGAAGAGGTTTTAAGTTTTTATTATCCAGGAAAAAAAAAAAGAAAAAGTGTGACTTTTGTTTGCACCCTGCTCTTTTGAGTTGATGCTACATAGAACCGCATTGTAAATCTGCAAATTGCAGAATGTCTCTCTACCAGCTTTGCGTATCTAAACTTTTGGAATTTTCACCCAAAGTTCATTGGATTTACCTCACACTCATTCAAACAGTCGTCAAGGAATCCAGTAATCGATTAATCGTTACCTGGAGTGTACAAACTCCAAAATAAAAGGCAGTTTGCCAAAAGAACAGCACAGTCAAAACAGTAAAGAGGCCAAAACTATACAAAAAAATATATACATTTTGCATTCAAGATAAAAAAAAAAAAAAGAAAGAAAATTTTCACTTGTCTGTAATAAGAGCTCTGGAAAAAATGAAGAGTCCACTGCACTGAACTCCACTGAAAACCTCCTGATTATTCCACCAAATATTGATTACTCAACTCTCCCTGAGTTAAAACATTAGTATTGTTGTTTCTGAATGAATATGAACTTATTTTCTTTGCACTGTGATTCGTTTTACTCAAACATATACCTATAAAAAGTAAAACCAGAGAAACTGATAGTTTTAAGTGGTCTCTTAGTTTTTTTCCACAGCTGTGTGTTCTGTCCAGACACAATGGCCGAGTTCCAGCTTCAAATTCTGTTAAAAGGAAAGAAAAAAAATCTCCTATTTAGCACCTTTTGCTATCCAGTTATTTATCCAAAAGACATCAACAGATCAGCCCAACAGTGTATTGATGTTAGGTCAAGCTATAAGGCCTCAGCCTTCCACAGGTTGATGTTAGAAGGATTTTTGTGCTGCAGATGCCTCCTTTGCTACCAATAATCAAGTGTTCACTAAAGGAATGCTGTCCTATTGCATTTTAGGCAGTAAAACATTTAATTTCTAACTTAAAAAGGACTTGAATGATAATTGTTATTAGTTGTATCCCCTAATGTATTTCTAATATTCTATAATAATAAAAAAAAACCTTTAACGATTTTTAACGTTAAAAATCGTTAATTTTTAACGATTAATCAATAGAATAATACTGTAAGAAAGATGTTTGCAGTCGTATCTTTCACCTGCAAACTATTAATAAAGTTAACATTTTCGCATGAATTTATTTTGGGTTGTTTACATGTTTATTTTATGCCCAATCATCACAGGGGCGTCCTGAAAGTCGCAGAAGTAGCGAGCCGATTTGACAACGTGCAGAACTTCATCTCTGCACTAGCAGGCCTGGGTTTTAAGATGACATCCAAGGTGAGGACTCGAACATCTCAAATATGATATTTTCCTGTGATTTAGAAAAAAAAAAAAAAAATCAGTGAGCTCAGACTTATGTGCCAAGACTTTCTCATTTACTCAGGGCACACAGCGCAAGCTGGTGGCTGTCTGCAGCATTTTTAAAATAAAAAAATAATAATTTCTAGTTTGTGGCGCAGTGGGCTGGAAACCACCAGCTGACAAGAACATTCTGTGAACTGGTTTATCATTGGCAACAAACAGATGGTTAAACAGTGTGCTTAGATAACCTGCAAGTCATTCAGATCAAGATTTTGAACATGTTAGCATCTCGAGTTTAGGTGAAGCTATGGAAATAATTGTCTTGTCTTTTCTTTTAGGATACAGAAAACAGTCATTTCTTCTCCTTCGAGTTTGTGAAGACAGGAAATGTTCCCCAAAACGTGAAGAAATTCGGACTGCAGTTAAAGCCTTGTCTATACAAGAAAAGATGACCACAGTGGAGAAGTTGATGTGTAAAATGTTTATGTAAATCAGCAGGTCATTTGACTGCACCTCTTGGTTTGCTGTACTCGGCGGTGGGCGGACAGTTGGTTGCAGTTTTGATACAGAAACAGGAAATGGCCCAAACTTTTCATATTTAGTTTTCTTTTACTAATGTATTGGTAGAATTTGCTTTTATTTAATTTGATCAGGTCTTTGTAATGACCTGAAGAAAACCCAAACCTCCTTAATGTTTACCTAAAATGCTACAGCTTGTATTCAACCAAGATTGCAAAAAAAGTTCAGGTTATAAAAAGATTTGTAGGGGCGTGCCGTGGTGGCGTGGGGAATGGCGCGACCCACATTTGGAGGCCTTGAGTCCTTGATGCGGCTGTCGCAGGTTCGACTCCTGGACCTGACGATATTTGCCGCGTGTCTTCCCCCCTCTCCTGACCCCACTCCTGTTAGCCTACCAACAAATAAGGGACACTAGAGCCACAAAAAGCCCCCTGGTGGGAAAACCAAAAAAAAAAGATTTGTAAACACATAATAAATATCTGCCATTATTGTTTTCTGGTTCAACCTGTTTAAATTAGGTCATCTGAAGCCATTTTTTTCTATCCTTATTAGAAATTTGCTGAAATGATCACTCAGATGGGTTCGGTTTTAAGTTTCGTAAGACAATTCATGTAAATTCTGTTCTTTTTTTTGTTTGAAAAGTTTATTACAAATAACTTTTGAAAGAATTTGTTTCTCATGTGTTCTTTTAACTGTCTTAATTTTTTCTTTCAAGTCATTTAAGAAAACTAAAGATTTATGTTATTTGGACGAATTCACCTACAGGGAAACGATGCTCCTTCCTCGTATAAAGACTTAAATTGGCAGTATTATGTATTTTCCAGGCACTTAGTGCTATTTTATAGCACAACCAAGTAACCATGTTAGCTTTAGTTTTTTATGTATCAAACAAACTTAAAAGAAATTGGACCTTTTAAGTTTGTTTGAGCTCCCACTCTTTCTGACACTTCAGGATGTCGTCATCACACCAGTACTTCTGTGATTCTTCTAATTTAGCAACCTAAAAATCCCCCAACGAATAATGTGAATAAGTGTGCATGAATGTAGAAAAACAAAAAACTACAGGAACAAATTGTAATGAAATGGGTTTTTTTATTGTCATATAAAAAAAATACAAAATACGTAAAATTGAATGCAAAGTTCAAGTAAGGCTTAAGAAAAGTGCTAACTCATTGCTTTTTAAACCATTAATGCTACAAATCTCACTGCATATTCAGTTTCATATCAAATGCTATGTTTCCACAAAAAACACACAGAGCTGCAGTTGGACGTTAAATGCATGGTTTAAGCTAAATGAGATGTAAAAATCCTCCGACTTCTCCTCACACTGTACTCTTGGCGTCAAAGACTATGGCGAAGCTGGTCAGCTGAGCGTACTCCTTACCGCCGTCCATCCCTGCCATCGGCTTCCTGACCTCGGGTGAACCGGGCTCGTGCATGAGACTGGTCAAGGCTGATATGGACTCCCGTTCCTTCGTTACGAAGGTTAAAAACAAAAACAGAACTTACAAGCTAGAAGTTTTAGAAAACGTTAAAAGCAAATGATAGAATGTTTAAAAGTACCTTGTATGGCGTCTTCTTTCTTTTACTGCAAAACCAGAAAAAGGTAACTTAGAAAAAGTTTGTTTTCATCTAGCCAGTAGATGGCGGTGTGGTATAATTGTGAGCTCAGAATGAAAATTACTTCAGACTGCTAACTTGATGGCAGTGCATGCAACATGAATTTTAGAAGATGGAAAATTGACCCAACTCTTTGTCACTGATCTCTGAGAAGCAGCTTCCTAATCATAGCCTGGAGAAGGACCTGCACTGTCATGTTCTCCTGAGTCGGTGTGGAAGGTCAGGAGGCCTGAGGTAAACTCAAAATAACTTTTCTCTTGGGGAGTCATGTTTTCTTCTTGTTCACCGGGTGACTGACCTTCCAAAATTAGCCTGCCAGCATCATCCGACGGATAATGAGACAGCTCCAATCCAAATGTTGGAGCAGAAGTCACAAGCTTATTGAAACAAGTTGTATATCTCTTTTATGTGGCTTTATTTTCTAAATACAAATCTCTAATTGTTAGAAAGTATAGAGACTTCTGCAGGTAGAAGCCACAAACAGCTTTTACAACTATGACTTGACAGCTTTGGATATCCCTCCAAAGCTGTTAAAGTCGTGATCCAACTTTTCCCAGCAGTAGCATAAAAAAACCATGTCAAGACTGATGTACAAACAGCTTGAATGACATTACCTTCTGGTGATGGACCAGAAGTAAAATGACTTTAAGCTTCCTAAAACCCAGAGCAGGAAACTAGAAAATAAATCTGTTTTTGCACTGCGCCGAACAATTTCTACCTGTCTCGAGCAAGCGGGGACTGCGGTGGCAGAGGCACCTGCCTGCTTCAGCCACAGCTTTCCTGTTTGTGAATAACTACACTGGAGTGGTTGGCTGGTGAGTTGGGTTAACGATCCACACATCCTGTTTGTCTCACATTGTACTGAACGTACTGCGCTGGCAGCGCTGCCCTCATTTGCGCGTCACCTGCCGAGCTGACGCCTGCGGGACTCACCAGCATACGCAGAGGATGACAGTGAAGACGATAAGGATCGCAGAGGCTGAAGAGATGCTGATCAGGAGAACAAGCACTGCAATACAGAACCACGGCTATCAGACATCACAACACTTAACACACATCAGCAGCCAGATAGCATCAGGGGTTCTTGACTAAATGTGTTAGGGAGCACCAACACTTACCGAACTGTTCACTCTCTCTCAGGACTTCCACTTGAAAGCTGACAGATGCTGTGTGATGATAAAAAGAGGCAAAGCAGGTGTACAGGCCTTTATTCTGCCCCAAAGGGTCAGACTGAAGGATCACTGCAGCCCCGTCCAGTTGAACAATTGAGCCATCACTCCTAAAACACAAACAAGGCTAAAAATCATGCTCAAACATTTGCTAAGCAACTCTTATTGAATCATTTTCAATGGCTAACAAAAGAGCTAGCAGAGAAGCAGCTATCTTTGTCCCTTAGGGGGAACAAAAAACAACGAGGAACTCGGCTTTTTTTTATCTGTTCTTTGGTTTTTTTACTTTGACGTCAAGCCTACAACAAGAGAGAGTAAACAGTTGTGTACCATTGTATTATGTTGAAATGCTATGTAGCTAGTTAGCAAAATACTCCATAGCAACATAGCTTATCTGGGCACCGGATTGTATGCATGCTCCAGTGGTAAATGCATAATTAGGTGAAGGTAGAGAGGTATTTTCATATGTCTTACAACAACATTGAGGAAAAAGTTGAACACACAAAGGTATGATTACCCATCTGTCATCACTTGTCTATGTCTATTGTCAATTATCAAATGATATTGATAATTTATATTTTTATCTTGAGAATTGCACCCATTTTTTTTGTACAATGGTTAATTGTTGCAATGACAGTAAAGTTTCTATTCTGATTTAGGTAGTAGTATTTACTGAGGTGGTACTTCTGGGTACATTTAAGATCCTCCATAGCAAAGGGATAAACCACCTTCGACAATCAAGGCTGTAATCCGGCACGTTTCCTTCAACTCCAAGCAGCACTTTCTGGTTGGGTCGATTCTCATGGACGGACACTCTGTACACAACAGGCTGATCGGCGTAGCGGCTCTGCAGGGGGCTCGTGTTGTTCAGAACTTTTACAGAGGAGATATCTGGAGAAACATGAGATGAACATCAAGCATCTTAAGAAAAACCTGTGCATTGGTGTTCTTATGACCCTCAGTCGCACTCACAGTATTTCGGGATGCGAAGAGTCGTATTTTGTGTGATCCCGTTGTCGGATTGGTACACACAGGTCAGCTTGTGGCCCTCGTGAAGGACCAGAGGAAACTGATAAGTCAGCTTTATGTGTCCTTTGTGTCTTGTGTGCCGGATTGTTTCACCTATGGCTTGTTTAGGAAGGGCCCATGCAAGGTTTGAGCCAACGCAATCCCCTTTGCAGTCGCACACTGCCAGCCAGTGAAGGGAGTCGTGCTGTCTCACCACAGACGCACTGAGCCGAGGGGGTTCTGAAAAAGAAAAGAGCGGTGGCAGGAAGGAGGTGAGCAGTAGTTTTGGGGCTTTATTTGTCAAGGGGAAAAAAATCATCTGAGGAAAAAGTTGACATACTTTGCAGTGGAATGCGTATTGTTCTTTCTTCTGGACTCTCCAAACTTGCATGTTTCACGGTGCAAGTAAAATTCTGACCGGCATAAAGAGAGGTCAGGAAAAACACAGAGCTCCAGGTCGACACCAAACCCTCGGCCTGAAATTCAGCTTCTGTTGAATGACTGATGTTGTCGTTTTTGTTTCCGGTGTGCCAGGCTACAGCTGCAGCAGAGGCAACACTGACAACAGAGCAGTTCATCTTAGAGTATTTCTGACCGCTTTCCCACTCAGAGCTGAGGCTGACGGTGATGTTTGGTCGAGCTGCGTGAGAAAAAAAAACAAAAGAAGTTAAAAACAGGAAATGAGGTGTTTCCTCTGAGTAATTGATAGAATCCATGGTGTGTCTACGTAGCCAAATATGTGCTAAGTTATATATATTGACTTATTTGTAGAACATACCGCAAAGTGGGAGTGCTACACTTCTGTTCTGTGCTTCCTTAAATGCAGGGTGATTTATCACACACAACGCAGTGAGCTCCTGAGGCAAGCATGCAGGGAGGAGCAAAACAGAGTGGGTCCCATTATAGAAAGTGGAATTGGACCAAAAGTCTCTAGAATCAGCCTCTGGTAGAATCCAAGAAACGCTGGCTGCAGGAACGGCATCAGCCGCTGCGCACTCAATCATCCTGAATCCACCTCCACTACGTGAATCCACCCTGATTGTGGGAGAAACTGAAAGAAACAATGTGGCGAGAAAGGTTCCACATCAAAATTTCTTGAGCAATACCATGAAGGTATAATGAAGAAAACCATTTGAAGTCAAATTCATCTTTATTTTTTTTTTTTGTTACCCACCCAGCAGTGGAGGTTGAGCTTTGACTGTGAGGTTAAACTGCAGCTTTGCTTTAAGGTGGAGGTAGGAGCAGTTGCATTCATACAGACCAGCATGCTGATGCTTCACCGGACCTTGAATTGTGAGGTTTCTACCAACCAGCTCCACGTCTTCAGGCAAGGGCCCATCATCTCTACAGGGCAGATACACAAAGACAAAAACAATGAAACCAAGGTGTCAATGACCTAGAAAGTACCCCTGGGTCAGGACATCTTTGTTTGATCACATCAGGTTCATTGGCAGAGCTGCTGTTGCTACTCTCTGTTTTTCAGTTTACCATTGAGAGTACTACAGGTCATGTGTTTAGCTTTCATTCTCCTGAGCCAAAGCCTGTGAGTTCTCTTCCATATTCACTACCTGCTATTAGGAACACCTTGCCTGTTCCGGGTTGGTTCACATTGTGTCTTCAGAGCTCCCTCAATTGTTCTTGGCCTGATCTGGTGACTTCAGAGGCTGTTGGTGAACAGCAAGCCCATTCATGGCATGGTTACATTGTCCTGCGAAAGTAGCCACCCGAAGTGTGCCACAAAAGGACGGCTATGTTCAGCGGCAGTACAAATACAAACAATGTTCAGTTGGTTGTAAGTGGCCCAAGGTATGATGGATAAAATCCAAATCAGGGTGGGTGCTTGTTTTCTTGTTTATGCCAGACTGTGACCGTACTATCTGACTGTTGTAGCTGACATTAAGATTCATTGGACCAGGAAATACTTTTTCTGTCCATTATCCAATATGGGTAAGCGTGCGAACTGCGTTCTCCGAAACATTCCTAATAAATTTTGGTCCACATTGACATGAGAGCATCACACCAGATACTTTTTCACCACATCCCAAATAAATCCTGTTGAATAATAGATTGCATTGGAATTAATTGAATTGATTTGAAGGGATATGCAGTTGTTGCACTTTTGCCTTGTAGCAAGAAGGTCCTGGGTTCGAATCCAGGCTGGGGTCTTTCTGTGTGGAGTTTGCATGTTCTCACTGTGCATGCGCGGGTTCTCTCTGGGTACTCCCATTTCCCACAGTCCCAATAAACGATTGTTGGGTTAATCGGCCTCTCCAAATGGCCCTTTAGTATGAATGTGTGCATGATTTTTGTCCTGTGTGTTTCTGTGTTGCCCTGTGATGGACTGATAATCTGTCCATTAATTACCCCTGCCTTTCACCCAATCTCTACTGGAGAAAGGCACCAATCCCCAAGCCCCCAATTATTTATTGGATATTTAACTGGATCAGATAATGGATAAATAACTGGATCTAAATTAAACCTGTTTGCCTTGTAAAATGGACTGACATGAATGGAACTAAATAAATAAATTGGGCTGAACACATCGTTCAGTGTTCTCAGCCCAATTTTGTTTGCATTTTCTTTGCTGTATTTGTTAATTTTGCGTTCAGTCGATTGTGTACCTTTAAATTATGCACTATAGTTGTTGTAAATTCTTCTTGTTTTTCTCCTTGCTTATCTTTTAGGATGTCGTGAGAAATTGAGTAAACAATGAAATGAGTTTAAAAAAAACACCAGAATCTGGTTCCTACTGTCTGTCACTTGTGGTTTGATGCCACCAAATGTTTCACCACATCCTCTCCAGGATGCCGGTTGTTTCAGTTCAGATGTGTGTATATGGAAAATATTAGTTAGTTATGCAACTTTTACCCGAAATCCAATATTTAATCACCACATTGAAATTAAAAGCTCTTACAGATATAATAAATTACAGGGGGAAAAAAACACACCTTTCTAGAGTTTAATATTGTAACAAAATCAGACAAATTTAGATTTTTTTAAAAGGTACTCTATGATGCATCAATAGAAATTCAGGGTTTGTAGCATTTGCCTTTATTTACAAACCCTGAAAACCTCTGTTTTCTTGCGTCTAATTAACAAGCTGTTAGATCATTATATTGCCACAGTTTAACCTGAAGCTTACGTTGTATCATGAAATTTATGAAGCACCTCCATATCACCGAATACCTCTTACTTTTTACAGATAACGCTGTAGCGTGGCGCATTCCCTGTGACCTCCAGGCTGATAACAACGTCGCTGTCTCCCTCGTGAAGCTCTAAATATTTCAGGTCTTCACTGCTGCTGCTTCTCAAATCCGAGCGAAGCTGAACTCCAGACAAGTCTGCAGATAAAACAAAAGCGTTTCTGATTTCTGCTTCACCACATTAGAAACAAAGCTTTCCTGATTCTGAGACTCAATACTTACACAATGTGGGAAGGGTGACGCCTCTCGCCTCAGGGTGCAAGAACTTTGGGTGTTTAAACACACAGGTGACGTTGCGGCCCTCGTGCTCCGCCACAGGGAGCCGGACGGAGAGACTTCTCCCCTCTGAATTCTCGCCGTTCTCTCTTTGCACCTCTTTGTTCCCGTCCAAAGCCAGGGAAATGTCAGCGTCGGGTCTCCCTCCGGAAGAAACGCAAGAGACCACCCAGAAATCGTTTCCTCCTTCTTGTACCATCTCTGCTTTATTAATCGTCACGTTTGGCTTTGCTGAGAAGCAGGAAGACAAAGGAGGGGAAAAAAAGGGAAGAATGAGTTATTCTTTCTCCAACTGTTAATGTTTTCTCCAGCAAATTAAAAAGTCAGAAAGGCTCTGTGGTGTTTTTTTGTTGAGTAGGAAGTTAGCGGCCCGGATGAGCAGCGAGTTAAGCAAACATGGGCCGAAAATGGAATGGTGCCGAGGGGGTCCTGTTTGTGTTTTAGAGCACAGACTTACGGGCTTATCACCTGTCCCATCTGCTGTCTTAAAGCTGCAGCTGAGCGCAGATGTCTGAAGCAGCTGCCGTCCAACCAAAGCCAAGTAGAACCACAGGCTTTAATACCAGGAAATCAACAGGGCCGCAGTCTGTCATCAAATGTATTAAAAGTCGCTTCACGCAACACGCCGACATCCCTAATGAGCAGCAAAGGTGGGAAAACACTTCATAATAGCTCAGGTGTTTGGGAGTTAACTCACTTCAGATCGAAAAACGTTCCATCCGTTAACACCTCCACCAAGCTACGTGTGATTTAACCACAGCAGTCAGAAAATGACCTCAGCACAAGTGTGAATTTATGGTAGACAAATGAGCTGCATGGCCGGGCCAGCACTTACTGTACGGCGCGCCACATAAACAGTCGCTGCTGCAATTTGGACGTTCTGCATGGCTTAAAGCGTGGACTGAAAAGCCTCTATGCAAAACCCAATGTGCCGAGGAAAACAAGCACTGTGTATCAGCCTGAACACACCATCACATGGGAACATGGGTGGGCTAAACACGGAGAGATCTTGAAAGAATTCCTGCTAGAGGGACAGTAGTACTTGATTTTCAGGCACATAGTACCTTCAGTTGTTAGAAAAGTTATATACATATCAAACATGAGTTAAAAGAACTTTTACTTAGTAAATTATTGCCTCTGTTAAATTGGGTCTCTGTCTCTTTAAGGAACTCCTGCTCTGTCACTCCGACTTTAGGAAGTCATTTTCTATTAGCCTTTTAAAAACTTTTTTACCAGCATTGCACTGAGAAGTAGCTCCTATAATGAGCTCAGTTAGTGTGCAATTCCACCAGGTGTTTGCTAATATTTGTTGGCTAGTCTAAAGGAGCTGAGTGGGGGAATTGCAGGAGAGTGCTGCTTGTGAGACAGATGCTAGGGAACTCCAAGGAGGAGCTTCGTCATTGAAGGCGGAGCTTGGTCCCACCAGGCGTTTGCACAGCTGAATGTTTGCATGAGAGATTAATAACAACGACACTAAACACACAGCCAGAACTACAACAAAATGGTTTAGATTAGGGGTCTGCAGCCTTTACAATACAAAGAGCCATTTTTGCTCAAGTAAAACTTGTTGAGGGGCGTGAATGTTATACGAGTATTTAAAAAAAAGAAAAGAAAAAAGACAAATTGTTGTTTTGACAAATAACTATAAAAGGAGCTTTTTGTCATTTGTAAAGAACCACCATTTTATTTCTATTTTGTGGTTTTAGAGTAAAGAAAAGACATTTTACCATGGGATTTCTTTTATAATATTGTGGGTAAAAACACTTAATTTCTAATTTAATTATGAAAATTATAGTTCTAAAAAGTTTTACTGGTACTTTTAGTGATGTTCCGTTGAGAAAATCTAGTTTAAGTACTGCATGAAAACAGACCAAGAAAAAACTGCTAAAACTGCTTTTGTTATTGGATCTATATTTAAAAACAGCTTTTTTTTTTTTGTTTTTTTTTTTGCATGGTGAAATAGTTGGAAGAACTGTTGTCTTGCACCAATAAGGTCCTGGATTGAAATCCCAGTCTGAGGTTTTACTGCTATTTGGAAAAGATATTTGTCTATTTGGAAAAAGACAAACAATTCAGTAAACACATCAACATCACTTTGAGAAATAACCCTGAAGACTTGAAGATGTACCTGCAGAGAAAGGATTCTACAAAATATTGACTCTGAATGCAAATGGTTGCCCCAATTTTACAATTTTTATATGATAAAAACCTTCTTCCACTTCACAATTATGCCCTACTTCATGCTGTTTCACATCAAATTCAGATGCACACAGACATTTTGAGTTGCAATTTGACAAGTTATAAAACCTTTTAAGGGAAGTGAATAGTTTTACACAGCATTGTGTTTTCATGCTGTGCTGCATGTTGGTGAAGCCGCAGTTTTCAGCTGCAATAGAAAAAAATGGGCAGGGCAGCTGTTTATCGTTTCAATGGGATGTAAAATTACAGTGGTACAGATGAACATAACTTCCTTTTGTGTGAGTGTGTGTGTGTGTGTGAAGTGCAACTGTTTGTGAGATTACCACCAGCTTTGAGGACTCAAATATTTGACATTTTTGAGGGTTAGCATTACAGCTGTGCACAACAGAGCATGCCTCTAATCAGGCGTAACTTCTATGTTTTCTTCCTCTGATCTCTTTGTAATGGCTGCAAGAAGGTCTCACTTCCTATTTCGGCGAGGGCTGCTTTGGTGAAAATCACCGGTCGCCTAATGCCACATATTGCACCTTTCAAGCAGGCACACAGAATAAACATAAACATGAACATAATGATGGGCGTAAACAGGACCAAGACGCCCTGAAGCCCTGAAGCAGCTTTATTTTTTGCACCTTCACCGTTTCATTTATGACTTAATGTTTTTAAATATAGAGCTAATAACAAATAGTTTTCTTTTCCCTCAACAGATTAACACTAAAAGTACCACTGCTATTTTTTTTTAGAACTATTTTCCTCACATCATTAAAAATTATTTTCACAAAAAAGAAAAAAAAAAAAATCAAACATCTTTAATGTTGATGTTTCTAGATTTGTTCTAAAACCTTCCATAAGGAGACTATTATTACTAAAGAAGTTGATTGTTCACTGGCATGTTCATAGAAAGTTGAGTGGAAGGAAAACGTGAGTTAGGACAAGGTGCACCGGCCACTGGGATAGCAGCATCCTCGAGAGGATTGTGGAGTAAAATCCTGACCCATTCTTCACCCATTACCTCAGACCCCCACAAACCATCACTGCAAACATATTTACTGGATCTAATAGATCAAATTGATTCCAGCTATTGTAATAAATAAGCAAAACATATTTCCACATAGCTCAACAGGTGCTCTGCAGGCACCCCTCCACGTTCTGCTTTAAATCGGTCACCAAAGCTCTGCACTATATCATTGTTTTTAAAACTTTTTTTTCCTGCTTTTCATCCTGTTCCCTTTGCTCAGATTCAGTGAAATACTGCAATCCCACACGAATGCGCCGCAGTGCGCTGCGTGATTTATGGTCTGTCAGCGTGTATGCGGAGCAGAGTGAAAGAGAACAGCAGGAGAAAGTTAAAGTGTTGTAAGCTGCTGAGTCACGATGCTTGATTGCAAACTTGTGATGCAACGCCTCGCGGCAGCCGAGCTGCGAAGACGCAAGTGTCGCTGACGAGGCGCGCGGCTCACCGTACGTCTCCACCCTCGCCATGCTGCGTTTGGGGTCTGGGAGGGTCTGGTGTTTGACCACACAGGTCACGCTCTGCTCGTCCTGGAGGCGGGTGGGGAAGCGGAGGGTGCTGCTCAGCGTGGAGGTGCCGTTCGAGTGAGCAGCTTCGCTCTCGCTCACGGTGAAGGGGAAGTCAGAAGGAGGACGGCCGCCAACCAGCCAGCTGATGCGGGGCGTCGGCCTGCCGCCACCAGCAGAGCACGACACCGACTGGTAGTGAGTGTCGTTTATGGTCTCCGAGCTCACCGCTATCCGTACCTCGGGTTTAGCTGCGGGTGTTAGAGCAGGTTTAGCTTTAAAGCTACAGTACGTAACTTGTACACAAGAAAATAAAATTAAGCTTCTCCACCTGCTGCCGGCCTTACCGAGCGCGCGCCCGGTATACCGAGGCTACAGACCTTGAAGCCTTCTCATGCCTCGTGTCACTTACTTTCAAATTACCTTTTCAAATAAAAGTCCCTACAGTCGAAAAATTATTAAGAAACAAAACAAAGCAAAAAAAACCAAACAAAAACTAAATGCACAGTCCTGCTCAAAAACATCCAATCAGCTCGGAGGAAGGTCTTAGCGCTCTCAATCAAGCTAATGTATGTGCTGCTAAATGTGCTAATGGCAGAGAAACGTCTTATCAGCTCCCCAGGACTGTAAACAAATTATAAAGAAACAAAAAAATGCACCACTCGTGGTCAAAAGCAACCAATCAAAGCCAGAAGGGAAGTCTTAGCGCTGTCAATCGAGCTTGTGTACATGCTGCTAAATGTTCTAATGGCAGGGAAAAAACCTGTGGGCTGGGTTCCCATGGAGCTTGTGGCGACAATCACCGTCTCTCCGCCAGTCAAGCAAATAGCGAAATTTGTGCATGTGAAATTCGGACGTGCACATGCGGACTAGCGACACAACAGAACAAAGTTGACAACGCAAAGACCCTCCTCCTGCCTCTGACTGACTGTTTCTGACAGAGCAGCGTCTTTGTTCATGTGACAGCAGAACCATAGGGAGAAGGCAGAGAAGCTTGATTTTTTTTTTCACAGATTATCCGTCTTATATTCTACTGTCAGGACATAATAATAATTTTAACAAACATATTTTATAAAAGTTACATTGTGCAGCTTTAGAATATGCTTCTTAAAGTTTGTCTCATTAGGGATTTTCTTCCACTTACCAAGCACGGTTACAAAGATGCTGGAAAATGAATTCTCCTCCTCTTCCTCAAAATCACAAATGTACTCTCCTTCTGCTTCCACGCTGGAGACCCTCATCCTGACCGTGAGGTTGGTGAGAGAGGCCGGTTCCGAGAAGTCATCTCGGGTAAACGGCTTCTCATTTGGTCGAGAAAATCCGGCCAGTCGCTTGAATTTACTCAGAGAGTTGAGCTTGCGCTTCCACTCGGCCTTCTGGATCTTACCCGCACCCAGATATTCACATCTCAGGTAGACGTCCTCCCCCAGGACTCCAGTGACATTGTAAGCAATGACAGTAGCTGGTTCTTCACCTGAACCTGAGACACAATGCAACAACACGATCAGTCATAAGGAGAGGTCAGAAGTTCATGTGAACACACCTAGAAAAGCAGAACTGTTGTTCTGATGAACTGATGTTCTCTTTGCCCCATGTAAGACCTTTCAGATGTCTGTTTGATTCTCAGCAATGAAACTGTGATGGATGAGTCATACTGCTCATATTAAAGAGGCCTTTCGTTGTTTTATCGTGATTAAAACGTTCCAAATTGCATCTCAGTAGAAACAACAATACAAGGGGAGCAGGTAGCGATTTTGGTATGAACAAAGAAATATTTTCCTCATACATCATCTTCGCTTAATGTTGGTAACTGCTGAATACTATGGAAATTCAAATTCCCAATGAAAATATTCAGACGTTTTTTAAAGTTTGGCAAAAAAAGTGACATCTGGTGGCAAAATTGTAAACTGCAACAAGCTACTCTTCAAGTTACATTGTACGTTCTGTGATCCTGCAGTGGAATAGTCATGCCATGTGGCCTAAAGGGTCCCCATGTACTCGGACGTGTTTCACTACCTGAGTTTCTTTGCGCGGACCCAATGCACACCTACGCGCATAGGTACATTTTTACAGCCACATGTACCTATTCTGTGTCACCCGGTACCCTGAACAGTGTTCACATCAAACTGTTTTGTAGGCGACACAGAGCTGATAAGGTCAAAAGTTGGCACAACCAGTTGCAAGGATGCGCATCAGCTGGGCTGTCACCTTGTGCTGCACTAACAGGTGTGCAGCCTCTGCCCTGGTGGAGAAGAAATGGAGTTAGGCACCAACCAGCTCATCAAAGTTGGATTGTGGCAAATGATACGTGGATATATCATGACCATAAATCCTCCATCGATGGGTTTAAAAAGGTCTTCATGCTTTACCAAAGGTTTGGTGTGGACTTTAAAAATCCTCTGTCAGTGCGACTGGAAAATTAAATACAGAAATTAAAGTTTTTCTGCTTACAAACACCAAAACCTGACTGACACTGGAAAAACCCCCAACATGTTTCTTTCTTCTCCTGCAGACCAGTGATGAGTGTCATGTCAATACCCCAACAGAAATGCATCCAGCGTGTGAAGATGATCAAACTCCTATAAATATCTGCTCTAAGTTGGCTGGCAGTTCTTTCTCCAGCTGGCTGAGAATCTGTAGAAGTTCAGCTTGTGTCTGTCAACACTCAAAGAGGCTGCAGACAAGATATTGACTCAGTTGCGCTCCGCGTTTGATGAATGCCGCCTGGTCTTTGCGGTGTGTATGTAACTGAGGAGTCCATTAAGTTAATGAAAACAATTCAGAAGTTATGATGGGTCTGTATCCAGGCAACATGGTTTTTCCTGCACAAATCAGCCACAATTTAGGGGACGTTTCAAAGGAAAGACCCCTTAAAAGACACTTAGAGTGTTTCCTTCATAGCTAACTCAGTTCACTTCTCCACTTCCTCTGTCGACTTCATCAAAGGTGCGCTTAAGGACAGCATTTATTTGACCCATCAGCAGGAGCCAAGAGCTTCTTCTCTGGGTTTATATTCACAATGAGGACAATGGCGACAGCTTGGTGCTGCACAGCGTCACGGCAAACACAAAGAACGCATCCAGCTCTTTTGCAACTGAAATGCAGCTGGGCTCACTGTATATCACAGCAAATGGAAACAGTGTGGAGGGCTTCCAAAGCCTTTGAGACGGGGGAAAAATAAATAAATACGCTCCATCACTTCAGTAACACCTTCTGGGTCCATTTGCCCTTGCAGGTTATTGCCAAAATAAATGTCAGCCAAGAATGGAAAAGCTGTGCCTTGAGGACACAAACAAGGTAATAACTGAGAAAAAGAGAGAGAGAAAAAAAAAACATGCATTCATTTAGTGCATCATATTTCTTAAAGCCCGGGGGTTCTTTCTTTTTCTCACAAATTCAACAGCGACAATTCACAGCAAGTCTTCGTCCTGCAGGCTGGGGATGTGGTAAACATAGTCTTTCAGTGTAGGCATACAGAGCTCTTCCTCAAGATTAAAACTTTCATCTCTGAAACTTTGTGACTTTGCAGAAGGAAAAAAAAAATGCACATGCCTATGGTCTCGGGTCGTAGAGGGTTTTCCCCTTACGCCGAGAAAAATGCACCTTAACACCCCTTGTATATTAGTTTTAATAGGCTGTAAAGAAATTACTGAGGTTTTTAGGTGAAACAGCTGATCAATAACAATAAACCTCCCCACCCCCTCGCTGGCAGAGTGACAATGCAGGCATGCCATCAGGAAAATATGGCAGAAATAGTTCCATGCGCAGTTAATCATTTGATTTTTATAGGCTGCACGCATTTATAATTTAACTGATCATTTTGGAAAAGCCAAAGCAGCCCCAGAATATAAATCCCACAGGTTAAATAAGACCTGAAGGTCCAGTAAAATAAGCCCATAAACAGCCGACAGCCACAGATGGGCTGTAACCCTGCAGACTTACCCTGAATATCCAAGGAATGTGCAACATTTTGGACGAGAGCCAGAAGCAACAGCAATGAGCATCCCATGATGGTGTCATTTAACAACCCAGAGTTAGATGCACCAACTGTGTAGGAGGCACAGGGGTATTTAAAGTGTGTGTTTCTGTGGTTCATGGTTATAGGTGCACACCCTTTACAGCTGATACCGAAGCGTGTGCGTGGTTCATTTACCCAACCACATACCGTGTGTGTGCGCAGATGTGCACATACAAACAGCTGTGTGTAGAGCAACTTCTCCTTTTTTGTTGTTTTCCTTTCTTAAACAATGCAAAGCTTTGCATGTCTCATGAGTTTTTACGTCTCAGATGCCCGATGTGTGTTGTTTTTTGTTTTTTTAGCATGTCTACTTGCAGGATGCGTCTGCTGGGAAGGGAAGGGGGTAAAGCCATGTATCATTCATACCATCCCGTCCCTGTGGGGTAACCTCAGAGACGGCCAGTCTGACTGCTTCTGCTTATGCCCGAGCACTGGGGGGAAATCACTCACTCCAGGTCATTGTTTTATGACATAATGTTTCCTTAATTCACTCTGGATGCCGCTTCTCTTTCAGACAGATTATTTTGCTCGAGTTGTCGCCGTTTTATGGAGAGCATGCAATATGGATGAGAGAGGCAGCTACGCGTTGTGCGGTGCAAAGTTTCAGACCGTGTGCCATCTTTTCAGCTTTAGTGTTGAGTCATTCAAACCACTACGGTGAATGTGATGACCCAATATGCATATAAAAAAGTACTGCCATCACATTTTTTTATTGTGCGGTTCGTAACGGTTTTTTGAATGATCTCTTCTGAAACCAGCAGGCACAGCAAGAGAACCTGCAGCCTGTGAAACTGGGTTTTACAAAAAAGGAAATACTACGACTTACTCACTTGCAGCGCACACACGTTCGCAAAGAGAAAGTTTCCGTGACTTCAGAGGGCATTGCATTAAGCCGACTTTATTAGCGTAGTGCATTTCTGCAACAAGGCAGTTCAAAGTGCTTTACATCATAAAAACACAATACAGTAACCAATTATGAGACGAGCAATAAATATTACATTTTGCCAAAAGCCATCATCAAGCAAATACACAAGTATATTGATCAATGTTCCAGTTACTAAGAATCAAAGGCCTAACTTCAAACAAGTGGGTTTTTATCCTTGATTTAAAGGAACTCAGTGTTTCAGCAGTTTTACAGTTTCCTGGAAGTTTGTTCCAGATTTGTGGTGCATAGAAGCTGAATGCTGCTTCTCCATGTTTGGTTCTGGGGATGCAGAGCAGAACCAGACAACCTGAAAGGTCTGGAAGGTTGATACAATGACAGCGGGTCGTTAATGTAGTTTGGTGCTAAGTTATTTAGTGATTTATGAACTAACAACAGTATTTTAAAGTCTATTCTTTGAGCTACAGGGAGCCAGTGGAAAGACTTTAGATCTGGTGTGATGTTCTCTATCTTCCCGGTTTTAGTCAGAACGAGAGCAGCAACCAATCAATGCATGAAAAACATGTGGCTGAGTGTCTTTAGATCTTACTGCGGCGTTATTTCTTTAATCCTAGAAAAGTTCTTCAGGTGATAGAAGGCCGACTTTGTTACTGTCTTTATGTGTCTCTGAAGATTCAGGACATCACAACATTTTAAACTCGGCTTCAAACTAACATCAAATTCAACTTGTAACCTCCATATGATTGTAACTTTGTTTTGTCTTTCAAAAAGAGACACCAACATGCAAGCCTTCACATGAGCCTTTTTATTGTATCTGAAACTTCAAGCCTCCTGAATACGACCTAAAAATGGTTAGATGGATGTTTTGTCTGGATTTTCAGAGAACCTTATTAAGCAAACAACAACATGAAGACCCAAAGATACACCAGACAAGATGAGTCATAAAGTTGCGGAGACATTTTAGGCACGGTTTGTTTAGAAAACAATTTAGCTGTTTATTCAGTCGTCTGCAAATCAAAAGACTGTAACAAAAATGCAAAGACACAGTCAATCAAGCATTAATCAGAAAAGCGGCCAAGAGACCCCAGATAACTCTGGAGAAGATTCAGAGGTTTTTTTTTTTTTTTGTTTGTTTTTTTAAAGCATGTACATGTGGTGAAAGGCTCTGGTTAAATGAGCCCAAAGCCAAAGTTTTGTTCACTGACCATTCTCCTGGTTGGAAGCATGGTGGTGGCTGCATCATGCCGTGGGGATGTTTTTTTTTAACAGGGAGACAGAAGCTGTTCAAAGCTGATAGCGAGATGGGTGGAGCAAAATTCAATCTAAGAAGAAGAGACAGAACTAAACTCGAAAGGATCAAACCGATCAAAGCATGTTCATATGTCGGAATGGACCAGTCAAAGTCCAGACTCCATCCATTGTGACTGAGTATCAGGTTATTTAGCAAAAACAAGTCATCAGATTTCAGTCTCCAGATGTGTCAGAACTCAAGGGAGTTGCAAACACAACTGCGGTGAAACATAGACCTACTAAATATTGACTCAGGCAAGATGAAGAGGAACACAAACAAGATTTTTGCATCTTTATTGGTAATAAACATACAAAAAAAGACTCATCCTTGTTCAGTTTGTAATTATGTGGCACATAAATACTTTGAAGTCCGTGGTTAGGATTTGACACAACTGGGAAAAGTTGAAGGCATTCTGAATTTAACGGGCATTAAGCGATTTTGCATGCGACATTAACTTTCTTATTACTTTGTGTTCCTTTTGCTCCAATTTATTCACTGACTGTTCAGGATTGAACCTCCAGAAGGTAAAACCCAGAGCAAAAAAACAAAACAAAAAAAAAAATCACACGCATCGCTGAACTCTGAGGGCAAGTTCTTGACTTGTACGTCTGTCTCTTCGCATCCCGCGGACCCGGACACGCACTTAATACTTCCTGCTAATCAAATTACCTGATGTGGCTGGTCCCAGTGGGCGGGTGGAGGCTGGACATTTTGGAGCGTCTGGAAATTTTCAATCTTCTCCGGGTGTATCACTTGCAGACTTTGAGCTGATTCGTTTTACATGACAATGAAATGTTAACATTTCCCTGACAAGGTATTTACAGTTTTCACAGATGTGTAACAGGCTCTGCTTTTGCAATGCTTTCTCTCTCTTTTATCATTTTTCTCTGTAGATGCACATCTGGAAATATCTGGAAGAAAGAAAAAAAAAAAACAGGTTGGTGATCAGCCAGTAATAACTCGTGTACTCGTTCCTGTAAGGGCCCTGCTCTTTAACCTCGTTAGCATTTGTAACCTTATCTCTCAGCGGAGGAGTAAAATCTCTGATCGTCTGTACCGTCTCTACCAGCTGTTGCTCATTTAGAGCAGAGCTATCTCTTAAAAAGTCTTAATTCTCCTACACACACACACACACACACACACCCACACACACACTCCAAACGCTGAAGAGATACCACTCTGACTCTCAGCCTGATTGATTTGACACCCTCAATCCGAGTCACATACCAGGGCTGGCCTGTGACTCTGCTGGCATCTGTGCACCAAACAAAAGAAACAGAAATCCAAAAATAAGCGCAAACTGGGTGCCTTTGTCTGCAGAGAGCGTGAACAAAATACAGCCCAACCTTTTCCAGCAGATTCATTCTGGTTTCCAGCTGCAGGTGAGTAAAAATAGGCAACTTTCAATGGACTCTGTGTGCAAATTTCGATGCGAGATAAGATGCTGGGAACACACGAATATTAGTTGACACCGTGATCACGACAGACTCAAATGTTTGAGTTAGTTTCAATCAATATAAGACAATGGAAAACCCGTTCTCTCTCTGCTAACACGTTTTATTTGGGCATGTTATAGTTTTTGCATCATTATAATTGTGGTGGAACTCAAATAAAATGTATAATAGAGTTTAGTGCAGAGTCTGTATTTAAATAATTGTAACTAATCACATTTTAATTGAAAACCATCAACAAAATAAGCAATATTTATTCTTTAAAATCTATTTGGTAGCTAAATTATTGAATAAATATACATTTAATTTAATTTAGTGAACCACCAATTAAACAAACCTAGAATATAGTGAATCTTCTCAGACTTGGCCAACCAGTGACTCAACCAGGCAACCCAGAATAACATCTAAAGCACTGCAGGGCTAATTTGCCTTAGTTATGGTTAATATTCCTGATTCATTCATTAAAAATAGATTGGGCAAAAATGACGTCCAACCAAGAGCTTTGAGTTTAAAAAGAAAAGAAAAAATCTGCTGAGCACAAAGGCCCAGCTCCCAGTTCTTACATTTTAATTGCTTAAACAAGAACCCCTAACCCAAGATGTTCAGTTGGTGTGTCTCTCACAGCCCATTGTTCACTTTTAAAAAGTATCTTTGTCCCTTAGTGACACCTGTGCAAAGAACATCTTCAGATCCAAAAGCTGAACAGCTGCAATAAGAGCATCAAACTTATGATTTAGACTCCTGCAGCGCTGCTGCCATCCGCTCGTCGGTAACCTCTTGTTTGTGACGGAGGCTTTTGACAGTTTGCCAGATCGCTCGGCTGATTGCGCTTTCTGTGGAGGCAGGTACAACCCAGTGCAGAGACCACAGAACCAGCTAGCACAAAAAAATAAAGCAATCGACACCTTTCAGTGCACGGTGCATCCTCCTGCAGCAGTTCACACATTAGTCCTATCATGAACAAAGAGCACTCAGGACTCAGTCGACGTCCTCGTCTGGTTTTTAGGGCCACATAATGGTCAGTGGTGCATTTACCATCTCCTATAAAATGATATAGATGCCTGGATGTTCGTATAAATATTTATGACTTGTAGTCCAACCTTTTAAAGCCATGTTGCTTCTGGAGACTAAAGTATCTTGAGAAATGTGCTGTGATTCTTTATGAATCACTGTGCTCTATGAGGAAGTTTTTATCTGTCTGCAGCGTAAGGTGACTCATTTTGAAATGCTGGTATACTTTCTTACAACTGACAGGAAGTAGCCGCAGCTTATTATGCAAACTGACACTGATGCAGACATGATATAGAAACTTTCGCACAATGAAACAGTTTGCAAAGACAGAAACATTGTAACTTCTTCCACCAATTTCCTCGTTTTTTCTTTTCTTTTTTTTGTTTTTAATGCCCCCAAGGGATTCCTCAGGCGAAGGAGGTTATAAAATGGACTGATCACTGAGTGCCTAATGGTTATTAAGGTGGTGGAAATTACTCAAACAGTGATCCGGAAGTTCCGAGGAAGAGGAGTCTAATGTTCAGTTCATGGGCCATTTATGTGTTTCAACAGTTGAGGCCAGACCGCTGAGTGCTTAATGGTTATTTAGTTGATGGAAATTACTTAAACACACTCAAGTGGAGTGAGGACGCATTTCTGGTCTCACTCCATCAAATACGGTAAGCATTTGATGGAGTGAGAGGGAGAAAGAGCGCTCATGCTAAATGATGATTCTTCTTCTTCTGCAGATGGATTTCAGGGAAGCGTATCTCTGCGTTTTCAAACAAAACCCAAATCGTGGCTGGTACGGTCATCCTTCGGCGGCTCGGTTCCTTTTTTTTTGCGCGAGACTTTATTCCAGGGACGAAAGAGAGAGGCGACTGGCGTAGCATCAAGTGAGATTGGTAGTGAAATAGGCACCAGATGGTTCTGGTTCATCTGCTGCGGGTTGTTTGGTAACCCGCTGGTCACGCCTGGGCCTGCAGACCGGTCCTGGCACCAGTCGTCCTGCGGAGCGGCCAGCAGGCTGAGAGCCTGTGCTGAGGAAACCTCCACAACGCCTGGCAGAGGACAGGCTGACTTACTGACGCGCTCTGGAAGAATCAATGGGTTTTATGGTTGAGGGAAATCAATACACGGTGCCTTGCAAAAAGCACCTCTTATTTTTATAACAAGACAAAGCAATATACTGAAGTGAAACTTCTGAACCCGTCTCAAACCTTAGGTTTGCCAAAGGCTTCCAACCATAAATTCATCAACTCTCATGTGTTCAAAGTGTTAATTGTCCATCAATCACAGCATTTTGCATTCTGTTTTAGTCTAATTTTACTAGAAAACCTTCTTCCACATTTGCTACTTGCTCTATGTGGCGAACCGCAAACAGGGTGACTTATGGTTTTCTTATCGCTACTTTTCTGTAAAGATTAGATTTGTTGAGTCCTGATGACAGATATTCCCATGTGAGCTGAAGAACTTAACAGCAGCTTTATAGTTACTGTGGGCCTCTTGGCTTCTTTTCTGATGAATTCTCTCTTCGACCAGTTCAGGTAGATGGGGAAAAAAACCCTTTTCCACACACGTCACATTTACCCACAGCTTTGTGTTGATCTTAAAGGAGGGGTATTATGTGAAATTGACTTTTTTGAGGTTAATACAGGGTGGGCCATAAGTTTCCATACATAGGAGAATATAAAATGTATATTTATTTTATATTTCAGATACCCAAGAAGATGCGTTTGACAAAAGAGCAAAGAATTGAAATGATACTGATGGCTGGATCTGGAAGCAGTCATCAGTATCATGACACACACACGACACTGTGGCAAAACCTATTGGCAAGTTTCAGAAAACTGGAAACGTTGTAGATCAACCACAAAGCAGTCCAAGACGTGCAGCGATTACACAGAGTCCCACGAAAATAAAAACGGTTGTCCAATATGTTTATTTTTTCTATGTATGGAAACCTATGGCCCACCGTGTATATCAAAAACATATGTGGAGTGTTACTTAGATTCAGTCATGAATTAGAAACCATTAGGAGGTACCTAAACACCTGCTTTCACAAAGCTCCGCCCATTCCCACAAAGCTCCGCCCATCCCAACAAAGCTCCGCCCATCCCCACAAAGCTCCCCCTTGGAGCTGCAGTCTACAGCCGAGCTTCCAGCTCACCAAGCAGTCCTCCCTCTCAACTTCTCCACTCAGCTCCACCAGACTAGCAGCAGCAGCAGTTACCAAACAGCTGCTCCACAGAATGCTTAGCTGTGATGATGAAGTGTTGGAAAGAGTAGGAGCTTCTTAAAGAGACAGATGACCAATTTCCAGGCGTCAAAAAGGAGAGTCAAGATCTTTCAATTCATATTTGACATATGCTGCATTTCTATGACAGCTGAAGGCAAAATAGTTACTTGATTCTGCTGTAAACACATTGAATATCATCAGGTTATGTGAAAAATTTAAAAGAAGCCTTTAGAAAGTCCCAGCAAATGGAAGGAACAATGTTTTTAGTGCTTGTGTTCACAATAAAACTTGTTAAAGGAGCTGCATTTGTATTCTGCACACCAACCCTGTTCTGAAAAACCCAAACCACGAGGCTGTCGTTGCTGCAGAACCAGAGGGACACACCTCATTAACCACATCCGAACATGACCATGTGACAGGGTTGTGCAGGCCGGGCTGCCCAGGCTTTTTTTATTGCTAAAAATAATCTTGTAGTTTTTCACAAAATGCAGAAGTGTTCGTGTAATTCATTCAGTGACTAAATTGAGAAGAAATGGGCTTTGGTGCAGCAAAAAACAAGTTTATCAGATGTGGAAGTAGGTGGAAATGAGAGTGGAAAAGACATCTAGTTGCTGCAGTAACAAAACTACCATCTAACCACAACAGTTTTATTCTGCCTGGAAATGTTTGTTCTACCTCATCGCTGTTGTTACTCATAGTTTCTATCTGATTATCTTTTTTTGTTTTGGCATTATCAGGTCTGACCTGGTAGGTGTTTTCACAAATTATTAAACTGTTGTATTAAAAAAATACCTCACTGTGTTTTTGTTAAAGAATTTTCCACTTTCCCACATGTTTTTTAAGCAACAAGAGAGCTGGAGGGGTGGGGGGTTTTCGCCCTCTTTTTCGGATAATGAATCCTGCACAAATTAGTGGCTCAGCACAGAAACAGCAGACAGACACAATTAGCGAGAGCACTGTAGGATTTAGCAGCTAAGGAGTCAGAAGGCTCCCCCAGGAGTTGAGCGAGGCCAGAACGGAGCAGCAGGAGAGGAAAATATTGGAAACGTGTCCGCAGACGGATGCAAACGTTGCTCCGCTGGATGTGTAAGTAAGCAACTGTTTACAGCTTTGAAAGGTGATGATTAGCTGTGGAGGAAACGTTTGAATTACCAGACGTCCCCAGAGCCACGCATTTCAAATCGGAGCTCCAATCTCCCAAAGTTTTGGCCTGACGCTTCGAGGTGTTTGGAGCACAAGAACAGCTTTAAATTCACCCCCACCAAAAAAAACAAAAGCAGAAAAGAAGAAGGTGTTGTGAGTATTTACTGCAGCTTAAAGTCCCACCTTTAAGGGTGGAACTTCAGTTATACTAAATTTAGAGCTCCACAGTTTTCCTACAGGGCTGTGCTGAGGTTTGGCTGTTTTTATCTGCGCTTCAGAACCAGATGTGTGAAAAAGAAAAAAAAAAAAAACAATAGTAAATGGTTTGGTTTTTATCTTTAAGTGCCTTTTGTCTCTTGATGACCTGCTCCACCCAGCTCACATGGCCTCCACCGCGGCCGTAGTAAACCACTGAAACCATCCCACCTCAAGGCGTTTCTGTCTTGTCCTTGTGCAGAACAGCTTCAATAAAAATCAAAGCACGCTGAAGAAAAACGCAGCAGCTGCTCCTGCTTTTTGTTTATTATTTAGGTTCACTGACGTTACAAGAGGCAGAAATAATGAATTGATCAGTCAGTGGCGCCACCAAGAGGTGACCTGGTGCGGCCCAACCCTATAATTTTGTCCAAATTGAATTGAATTCAAAAGTACTTCATTTATTCCAAAGAGAAATTAAATGTTGACATAACTCATATCTTTATTTTAACAGAGAGTTGTTGTGAATACTAATGATGTGGGCAGGAAGGAGCTCCAGTAGCAGTCAGTTTTGCAAAAAATGTGTTGTGGCCTCTGACTGAAGACTCTTGCTGCTCAGTATCTGTGCCATTCTACAGCACAATCCAGTAACCATGTTGCCTTGTTGTTATAATGATGTATACATCAAATAAATTTGGCTTTGTAATTTAACGCCTTGAATTTGGGCCTCTGTCTCTTCAAAATCTCCTGCTTTTCTTGAAACTCTCCCACAGTCATCACAACATGGCTCCTCCATTAACCCTTTAACAGACGGTTAATAGAGGAACTCAGCTGAGAAATGCAACGTTGAGCTACTTGTCAGTGTTGCTCTGAGAAGTAGCTCTTATAATGAGCTCAGCAGATGCTCAGTTCCACCAGGTGTTTGCTAATTGCTGCTGGCTAGTCTGAAGGAGCTGAGTGTAGCAATCTGAGTGTAGCTTGCTCTCACAAAGCTCCGCCTGCTTCCACAAGTCTCCACAAAACACATGCTAGAGCTGGAGGTCTGCCGAGTTCATAATACGAACCAGTTCTCAGCCCAATGTTCCTAAGAACAGAGGTGGAGTCGGAAAGTGCAGGAGCTTCTTAAAGAGACAGCGGCCCAATTTCAAGCCATCGAATTTAGAAGTCAAATTTCTTTGAAGTTATGTTTGGCATATGCACCATTTTTTAAAGGATGGGAACTCCTTTAGGACAAGATTCCTTCATCAACAGCAATAGAAAGAAAAAACAAACAAAAAAAAACAACTTTCCTGCAAATCCTTGAGATCTGTTCCCCACGAACCCTTTAACAGATCACAAACTGCATCTCCTTGGAAGCAAAATATTGAGTAATAAGCGGTGGCTCACGACTTAAGAGCCATGCATCAGTTTCAATTACGTTCCCCGTCTCCTGCTGATTTATTCATTTCTGCATTTATTTGCCTCAGATGTGTCCATGACAAGCCCTCGCTTTCTACCGTGGAAGATGACAAACTGCCTGTCGCGGGTGGAGGACGCCTCCTCCTGCACGGAGGCCGCAAACCAGTTAAAGATGTCGCGTTTGTTGACGCCGAGCTCGTAATTAAAGCCGCGTGGGGATAACGAGAGTTCACCTCCACTACAGCACACGCTGCACTTAAAACCCAGCTGACACCACAGAAAATTCACATGCAACCTTAGACAGGAGGAGAGAGAGAGAGAGGGTGGGGGTGGACACCGGCACCAACCGGCCCGTCAGGGGACGGCGGAGGAGGAAGGACAGGAGACGAATCGATGGACCCGAATCACGCCTTGAATGTTGCCGTTCAGCTCAGCTGACGTTCGGCGACGTTTAGATGAAGTGATGAAGCCGCTCTGACAGCAGCACCTGTTTTTCTACTCGGTATCAGAACCGGTCCCACATTCCTCCTGCGAGTTTCAGGTTGCAGACGCAGAAGGCAAAACAGTTGCACCAAGTGGGAAAGTCTGTGCAACGAACCAGATTGAAGAACTTCTGTATTATAAAAGACGTTATAATATAAAGAAAAGTTATGGCTGCCACCCAAAGGGAGACCTGATAACTGGTGGGAACAAAAAGAGATCAGAGGGTTTAGTTTGGGTTTTATGTGTTTAACTTTGTGTGTGCAGGTTTGGACAGGAGATATTTTATTAACGTACGCTGCTGACTTCATGAACGAACATAAGCCTATTAACTTTTTGGTCATTTATGGGTTTGTTTTGTTTTTTTTGCCTTTGTATTAATTTATCAAAATAAAGTGAGACTTTCCTAAAGACGTTTTATGCCACGACCAACAAAAAGTAGAGAAGTTGAAGAACGAAAAGGTTTTATTGCAAATGGAAATCTGAAAGGTTTTGCGTTTCAAGTCGACCTCCTCAAGTTAAAAATCTGTAGAATATTTTTGATTAGGTTTCAGATTTAGAAACTTTTTTCCCCCGTATTCTTTAGGAAATAACTCAAGCTCAATTAGATTTGACAGAAAATATTTTTAAATATCAACATTCAAGTTTTATCTCCGTAGGTTTAGGTCTGAACTTTGGTTAGACCAGAAGTTTACAACCTTTTCAGTCCTAAAAAAGATTGTTTTTTTAAGTCACAAATGTTAAAAATAACAAACAAACAAAAAACCCAACTCATAATTTTAGATAAATGTACTTGAGGAAATTTGACTTTATGTTTTAACAACCACATTTTTTACGATGTGTTTGTGTCCCAGTCTAAAGTCTGCTTCAGTCTGACAGGTTTTCAGCTCCATCTATATGATTTTCCCATCACGTCGTAAAGAAAACCATTCCCATGCTGCCACTACCAGCTTCCACTTGACTGAACATCAATAATTGTGATGTTCAGTGATAATATCTCACCACAGATGAAGTTTGTTCCCCTCATACTGGTTCCAGTTTGGTCTTTTCCTCATCTTTGCTGAGGACTTCATAGATTTTGAAGTGATGCCTGGCTGTGGATCAGCTGCTTCTCTGAGTACTGTCCCACTGCCCTCACTTGGTTGGCGGTTGTGCCGTACTTCCATCTTTACCTGATTGATCAGAAATAGTTAGGTTCGATGTTAAAACCTAACTTTGCTTTAAATCTCTCTCCAACTTTACCACTGAGCTTTTCTGACCTGCTTCTGGCTTTTACGCTGCAGTTCGTTCTCTACCAAACGTCTCAGATCTTTGCAGAACAGCTGGATTTATTCTGAGGTTAAATTACACACAGATGAGTCTTATTTACTCTAATTATGTGACTTCCAAAGTAGATCATTTGCTCTGGTTTTCTTTACTGGTTTCAGAGTCAGGCTACATGCAAAACGATTGCAGATTCCTCGGATTTTTACCCGTTAAAATTTAAAATCGTGCATCATTTGTTGCCATTTTTTCAACGATGCACCAATAATGGCGCGTTTAATTCGACTGTTATGAAATTGATATGATACATGCATCATAATTTCGCTCCAGCAGGAAGTAAATCTAGATGTAAACTTCCTGAAAATGTTTATGAACTTAATTGACTCAGACTGAACACCGGATTGGTTGCCGTCAATGCTCCACCAGAGGTCGTCGCTATCAGTTATTTTTATTAACTTCCTTCGTCTTGTTGTGATGCTGTCGGCTCCCATTGCTGAGTAAACTTTAAAAGCAATAGCTCAGTACATCGTTACATCTGTAAACGGTGTTCTGGTGTGAGACGTCAGCGTTCTTCCGCTCAAGCGGGTCGATGCAACCAGAGGTCTGATTGTCACAATAAACAATATATCAATAAATCAATAGATGAAAATGATCAACCTCATTTTAATTTATCGTTTCTTCCTGCTTTTTTCTCTTTCTATTGATGTTACTGGATGAAAAAAGGCTCAACTCCGTTGCTCTCCACTGACCCTCCCTTCCTCACTTGCTTAGCGTAGCGGTGGAGTCAACTATTGCATCCAGTAGTCGGATATGCCAGGTCTCTATAATATCTAATATAATCTAATGATTATTGAAGTCCTTTGGTGTAGTCTTGTCACAATAAGTAATAGATCAATTGATCGCCTGAGAAACTAAAACAAGCTCAATATTTTCCATTTGCATGATTTATTGTTTTTCTCTTTAGTTTCTCTCCACCAATAACTGAATGACAGAAAGTCTTCAGTCTGGTCCGTTGTCTCAGCTATCCATTTTTAAAAACAAACAAACAATTTTGTTTACAGAGACTTTATAATTCATTTTATTTGTTGCTTTGTTTATTTTTGAATATTTAAAGTGTCTTCCAGTTCCAGAGTTAAATATTCATTTAAGGTTTATTGATCTTTGAGAGTGTGTCCTTGGATTATGATGTCATCACCATTGTGTTACTTGAAAATGATCCTAAAAAGCAATATTATCACTTATCACAATCACTTCTGGTCGGGGTACCCAGAGAAAGCCCATGGATGCACAGGGAGAACAAACAAATCCATGCAGGAAAAGTCCAAGTGGGATTTGAACCCACAACTTTCTGTGCCACCATCCGTCACACATTACCAAGACAGAGACGATGTGCAGTTGTGTTGTGATTGTTCCGTCTGCATGAATGCAGCAAGCAGCATGGAAGTTTGTCTTGAGAACTAAGGAGGACAAACGAGCCGCAGGAATCCCCACGGTGGCCGTTGTTAACGCAGTGACCGTTCAGCCGGCGCATTCCTGCAGCACGACGTCCTGCGACTCCTGCAGCCCCGACTGAACGCTAAAGGACTTTTCCCACACCAGGAAATGATGATGGACAGAAAGTGTCGGCGCAGCCTCATCAGCACACATTGTTCCAGACCAGAACAAGGAAGGAAGAGGCTTAATTGTCCCTCGGTGGCCAGCACTCTCTCTCTGAATCTGGCACCGACACACACACACACACACACACCCCCACACGCCCCCTCACACACACCCACCCACCCCCACATGCACACACACACACACGCTGACCTTCATCATACCTTCACTGACTCAGCATTTGCTCCTTGATGCTGAGTGATTATTCTGCTGTGAGCGGCTGCCAGTGGGTGTGAACGGCATTTTTTTATTCTATTTTTTTTTTAAACCAACATGTTGTCTTGCTGCTCGAGCTCCTAAAATCTAAAGCTCGTGTCCCAAACCATCTGATATTTATGATCTAACAGGTAAATATTTATGATGGGAAATCAGAGTCACCATATATGTTTACTGCAGTGGCAAAGCCTCGATTTAGGATCTGGTCTTGGCTGAGTTCTGCTCCAGAGTTGGAGGCTGCCAGGAAGTTTATGATCATGAAATTAGTTAGACTGAAGCAGATGAGCTGCTGGGGGAGGAGATGGGAGGTTTGATTGATAGGAGTGTGATTTAATTCATTCAATGTTCAGTGTATCTGTCACACAATCCTTTCCTTTTATTTATTATTATGACATCTGATTGTTATGAACCCCGAGGAGGTTATTCAGAGAATATGTGATCCAGGAAGTAAGTTTAATATCAGATGGTCAAGTTTCAGGCAGCGCTGCATGAAACTGATCTGAGATAAGGAAACAGAGGTCAACTGTAGGTTTCAGATTTTCTGTATTAAATGTCTGCAACAATATGTCAGCGCTGCACGGCTTTAAATATGGCTTCAAGTTTGTCATTCATATTTGCAGCCAGATTTAAGCAGAGGAGCTTTTATTTAAGAAAAAAAAACTTGAATATTTTTCCAGTTCCGCACGTTTTTGACTAATTCTTTCCAGAATTGCTTCAGGCTATTGAGGTGTGAGATTTGTTTTCACACCTGATCGTACAGGAGACCAAAACCTGCAGCACCAGTTCCATTTTTAGCCAGTGTGGTTCTCCTTCAATCTGCACTGCTTTCGAAAAACTTATTCCCCCTCCTCGCCTGTGGGGGCGCTGTAGCAAGAACCAGTAAAGGAAGCAACGCAAAAACCTCTCGAGAAGACTTGAACTTCTCGAGAGGTTCAAGTCTCTCGAGAACCTCTCGAGAGACTTGAGAGGTTCTCTCGAGAGGTCTCGAGAGAACCTCCTCTCGAAGGCAACTTCCTCTCGAGAGGAAGTTGCCTTCCTCTCGAGGTCTCGAGAGGAAGGCAACTTCCTTCTTCTTTTCTGAAGAAGGAAGTTGCCTTCCTTCTTCAGAAAATGTCATTAAAAATAGAGTGGTGGATTTTAGCAGTTGTTGGATTTCTCTTTGGTAAACGCTCGTTTCTCCAGCTAGCAACAGAGTAGCATATTTGTTTTGGTTGTATTTACCCAGAATCCCTCGCACTATCATTTGCTTCCTTCCTTTGTTGCATTCTCTGGTCCACTTGGTGTTTAAACATGCCCTCACAAACCCAGAGCTGGGTCTGCAGGCGGACCAGAGTATTGATGACACATTCGCACTTCCACAAATGATCTAGAGTTTGATTAAATGAACTAAACAGGTATAAATGCATAAATGTATAAATGCACCCTTAAAGTCTAACCTTATCATGTTTAATCAAGTCAATCATCTTTTAGGCATTTTAGCACCTTGACGTCTTTCTTTCTCAGCCATTTTCAGTTCTTATAGCCATTACTCAGGTTTAAGTTAAGTTTCAGCCCCTCATGCAGTAGGTGCTTCTTTTTTTGAAATGTTACTGATGAAGCTCCTACGGTGTGTCTGAATCAATGCGCGTTTGGTTTTAAACATTGAGGGGAGGGTTGGACCACTATGACAAGGCGAATCGACAAAATTCCCAATACCTGCTTTGATAGCAGCACAGTTTAGCAAATCAGATAAGTAGGAGTCTGCTCACATTTGTAGGAATGCTTTGGATCCTAAGCTGCAGATCAAAAACAAATGATGTGTAAGCTTGGTACTGTATGGATCTCAACAGATCCAACAGGTTGGGATTCAAATTCAGATCTTTGAGCAACTAATCCAGGAAGTGACCAGATTTCTTACCAATGCATTTAGCCAAAATTGAAAGACATGAACTTTCTAGGACTTGAGTCATGAAAACGTGGGCAAGTTTCTACAGTGATAATAGTTTTATTAATTGGCTAGTTTTTCTGTTTTAAGTATTTCTGAAGTTGGGATGGATTTCTCTGACTCTTTCCTCTGAAACTGATCGGTTATAGATTCGTTGCTGTTTGGGAACAGTTTTCTGGTTTGGCCTAGCTTTAGCCGTCAGGCTGCATTCTCACATTTAACTTCAAAGTACTTTGTCAAACAGTCATTGAGGTTGATTCAATGACTTCAGTCTGCCCGGAGCTGCAGAGGCTGGGATTGAACTCTTGGGGTTTTTTTTGTATTCATTCATTTTTTGGCAGCTCTTGTCAGCATTACGCAGTCTGATTTTGGAGTGAATTTTCCAGGGCGTCTCTTGGGAAGATTAGCTTCTGTCCTAAATATGAATGTTTCTCACTCAGAATGATCGACATCAACAACCCTTCCCAGATTGATTATCTTAACATGTTTGCTCCAGACCAGCAAACAATCAACAAAGCTGTGATTCTTATAGACGTCTTGATGATCCGTTAACCAATCAATTCATTGGATGCTAGTCTCTCTTCTACGTCTTAGATTTTAAGCAAAACTTCCTCTAAAATGATCTAATTAGACAAAAAACAAAGTTTTAAGGCAGATGATCTGTTGGTTCAGTGTGGGTTTATTTTGTGTTTGTCTTCTTCCTGATTCATTTTGACGTCTGTCCTTTAGTAAGATGTTGCTGTTAAGATCTAGCAGTTTCATGTCAATTTGTCCACAATCTGAGCTGCTGTATCATTTGTCTCATCTGTATTTGTCATCAGCAGATTGTTGGTTATATTTGTTGTCTCTTTTCTTTGATTTTATTTTCATTTTAATATGTGAGTTTCCATTTGTAGATTTCTTTTCTTTCTAACTTTGTGCAGTTTTGCTGTTGTTGTTCTTTTTTAAAAAAAAAAAAAGATTCATTTTTTGTCTTTCCAGCCATTTTCAGCTCATTTCTCCTTCAGGGAGGTAACGTTTCTTTGTTTCATGCCTGTCTGACTCCTTTGAGCTAATTCAGGGTCACAAGGTTACACAGCAACCTCTTAAATACTTGAATAAAATGCTTAAAGCCTCCTAAATATTTCCATTTGGCTGCAGTCTGAGTCACTGTGCCTTTGGTTTAGGAGATTGTATTAAAATTTTAATTTTCTTTGGAAAACTTCTAATATGTCTGCTTCCATAAATGTACGGCAAATGTTGGATGAAGAAACCCTTTTTTATTTCTCTTTTTTTATCTGCGTGAACCAATCTTCCACACCGGTCAGGTTTTAAGTGCCTCTCAAGCTGGACGAAGACGTTTGTATAAAATTGAAATTTATTGAATTTGTTTCTCTTGGCCGTGTTGTGGCCTGAGATTACTTTTACTATAGATTGGATCAGCAGATCGACAAAACCTCAACAAGCAAATGTCATGAGCGACGCAGATGAAGGACGAACCTCGAGCCGCCCTCTGGTCCAGAGCCTCGTCGAGTCGAATCGGTTGTGTTTGGCCGGCTGTGGGATCGAGCAGAGGGGAAATCTGTTTGAGTAGGAAGAGGGCCCGCGCATTCTGCCAAATCCAATGGAAGAAGCGGCCTTGAAATCGCTCGGTTCCCAGGCTACTTTATCACTCAGTACCTGAAAAAAAAGAGAAAAGAACAGAATCAACCGCAGATCCCCGTCGAGTATCGATCCACCGCGCTGCGCCGGCCTGCGCTTCCTGCTTTTCTGCAAATAGAGACACGTTAACAAATCCAAGAAAACAAAGATTCAGGTTTCTTTTTCAGTCACACACACACAGACACCCCTGCATGCACACACACAACACACACCCCTACACACTCACAAAATGCCAGTTCATAAAACGACAAAACTAACTGGGGGGAATTGCAGAAGCCGCTTGTTTGTTTTGAAACCATAGCCAGAGGCAGCTGTGAGATAGAGCCGTCCTGCACGAAGCCGCAGCTGCTTTGCCAACCAAAACACTGCCGACCGCACCGCCCTGACCTCTGACCCTGCTGGTGTCCTGCTTTACGGGAGACGCTCTTCCTTACTCGCAATCCTCTTTTTTTCTTCTTCTTCTTTCCAGGAGCGCTTCGGTGACAATTATAGAGGGAAAAATAGCGGAGGAAAAGCGTTTAAGATTTACATCCCACTTACTAATGCTGCAGGGGGGTTGGAACATTTTTGTGAGTAAACTTCTTGGTCTGACTGGAGCCAGAGTCAAAGAGGCCAGACGGTTTTATTGCACTCTGGGATTACGAGCTGGCTGAAATGAAAGTGTATCTTCACGGCTACCGGGCTGCTGATCCTCAGGGCCGCTGACAGCCTGGGGAGATCGTTCTGCTTTTCTTTCTTTTTTTTACACCAGAACAAACACGGGCATCGGCCGGAGGAACGATGCCCGTGACATTTGTTCTAACATCGCCGCAGGAGACGGCCGGATATTTGACTAATTAGGAAGGAGAGGAGCTCCGGGTGGGCAGAGCGACGGAGAGTTCAAGTCTGTAGAAACTTATTTTAATCCTGGTAAAATCGTGGGCCGCACCGAGAGCGAGAGCAGAAAAACCGAAATGAATAATAATCCAAAACTGACTGACTTTCAGGCAAAGTTATAAAGTGGCTCATAAGTATAAAGGTAATACGGCTTTATAAAATCATTCATTGCAGAATTTAGTAATAAATATGAAGCAGAACTCATAAAGTGTAAAGCTAAAAAAGATTCAACATGATCAATATTCACGGTATCTCTTTTTATATCGAGCCCATATTTGTAATTAGAGATTTGGGCCGATATCGACACCCGACATTAATATTGCTGTTATGACGAATAAAATATTTAAAGATATTATATATATTTTGCTACTCTCTGTACACCTTGAAAAAAAACTTTGCCAAACATATGACTTCACCAAACTTCCCACAATCTTTTGCTGCATCACTACCAGCATGGTGAGATTTAGCTCTTCTTTCAAAAGGGTAGTGGATCCTTTCTGGGTTCGGTCTGCAATGGTGCATTAATTATTAAATTCATTCAGGTTGTGGGTTGCACCAAACACGAGTCGGACACGTTTCGGCTTTTGACCGACAGATTACAAGCACAACACGCGTCAGAGTCTTATATTTTTAATGTCGGACAGTTTTTGACTCGTCAACAAAAACTCACAGGCGTCGTGTCGCATTTTATTCACCAAAGAGCCGTGGTTTTGTCGTAATCGTCTCGTTGTCGCCATCAACAAAAGGAGCGCCAACAAAATAATTTTTTGCATCATTTTTAACAAAAACAACACTGGATCCATCGGATCTGGGCTTTAACCATTCCACGGAATATTCCTGTAAAAGACTTTGAATTGAAATACTCTGACAAAAATCAGAAACAATACTTCAGAAGAACATCAGAATTTCTGCTTCTTCCTAGGATTAAATGTTTCTTTTTAATCAGCCAAGAAAGCTGAGAAGGGAACACAGCAGAGGACAGTGAGGACAGCAGGGGGCTTAAAACGGAGCCTTGATGCTCTCCGTAAACCTGAAAACAGTGGAAGAAAAGCTCCTACACTTATTACAACTGAAACCACTTAGCTATAAATATAAACCGTTGTATCATCTGCATTCAGGCTGACACATCTAAACTTCTTAAATAAAAACTGAACTTTAACTACAAACCTGCGACTAATTTTAAAGTCGAAAGCTGCTGCTTTTGGTGAACTCATCAGCTCCTCGGCGAAGCCTTAGCTCTCTACTTTTAATCTGATTATAATCACTTCTCAGAAATGATTACTGAAAACCAATAATTACTGTTTACCTGAACAGCGAGCAGCAACACGTGACTGCTCAGCAGGAGCTTCAGCCTGGATCATTAGTGCCAGTAAGCCGATAACCTGGAAGCTTAATCTGACAGGACGGAGAAAACGATAAGAGAATCCTGCATCCTGATACCAAACCAAGAACGCGGCGAGACGTAAATCATTTTCATTTAAGCGATCACGGAGTGATGTGGAGTTTAACCAACATTAATTTTCTTCCCTCACGCTGGCGGATATGAAAATATTCTTTGAAGCCCTCTGTGGGGGGTGGGGGGGGTGGGGGGGGGTGACAGCCTCCGACTCCTGACCATCGCAGCGTGAGCGCCAAGCTGGGCCGGGCCGAGAAGGCCAGTGTTGGGTCTCAGTAATTAAGACTTCACGCTGTTCAACTTTAGAAGCTCCTAAATGGGCCTCCCCCCCCCCAGCCTTCCTGTTCGAAGTAATTTATTTGATTTGAACCGAGTTGTGCTCCACTTCATTCTCCGCTCTGGCAACACAAGAGGGTTATGAGGTGGAACAATGGAGTTCTTCTCCTCCTTTTGTCTGTTTGTGGGTTTTGTCCTCCGAGCCTCTGTGGCTGATGGCGGCTGCGTTTAATTAAGTCAAAAGCGCCACAATTTTAAACATGGAGGCAGATGATTAGAAAGTCAAGCAGTCGGAGAGAGAAGACTTAAATAAAAGAAATGAGAAAGCAGGAAGGTGTGATGTATTTATTTATTTATTTATTTAAATGGCTGTCACTATGTTACACTTAGCGATATAGCTAACTTTAATGCTGACGTACTTATGCAGTGGCCATCAAGTTAATTCAAACTGGATGATGGTGGGAGAAGCTTAAAGATTCCTGGAGAGCTTCTGATGTCCAGCTTGTAGATTTGTGGACGCTTCCTTCAACTTCACGTTTATGCACTGCGTAAAAATTTCTTTCAAATTGCATTTATGGATTATACTGAGGGTAGCAATAATTATAGAAATAGAATTTCATAACTGATCAATAAAGACGATTGTGTGCCTTCATATGAAATTGCACTCTGTTATGTTGCAGTGCATCATTCTGAGTTGATGTGATGATGATTAATGCGCTGCGTTAACCATCATGTCAAATCATTTTACTGAAAATGTGCTGGAAAAAGAAAAATAACATGTCTGACTTTCAAACATCGGAAATCTTCGACCTCTAAATTTTCACAGTTTCAAACATTTCCATTTTTTGACTTTTTCTCTAGAAAATTTCCACGATTAATCTTTTGGCATAAAATGTACTCCTTTTTTCTCTCTACAAAGGCCCCAACACGCCGTCGTGCACAATCCACCTTCGATAAAAAACCAACCTGATGAGCCAGACTGATCTCCTAATGGTGCAGGCTTCTGTCTGCTTTTTATAAACGAACCAGAGCTATAAATCTGACACATAATAGCCTCGTTGATACTGTAACAAAGAGCCACATGTCCTGATTGTGAGCCCGGCTTGATGATCCATCATCTGGCCCAACAGCTGACTGTGACAAGCTCATCTGTCCCGGTCAGGAGAAGACTCTCTGTCGGGTGGAAGACTCAGGAAATATGGGTTGAAACATAAAAACACTTTACATGAATCCCAGTTAAACAGATGATTAAACATTATAATACCCAAACATGCTGACTGCTTCTCAAAAAGCTGAGCTGGCACAGGTTTAATGCAAACTGTAATGGCCACTCCTGTGCTCCAGGGACTTGGAACTAACGAGGACGGGCCTCTGTGGTGGTGGTCTGCTAGCTGTGGAGCTCTGACACCAGCAGACAGGAGTCACATGAAGGCCCCCCGGGGCCCCTCCCTGTACCAGCGGGGCCATCTGCGGCTGTCAGACTGCAGCCACGCGACCCCGTCCAGCTGCTCACCAGGAGCACGCTCTGGGACCGGCCCGCCGTCTGGTCGGTCGGATCAGAAGCTGCTTATCGGGCCCCGCAGGAGCCGCAGACTGACAAGAGACGGGCAGGTGAAGGAAACAGAGCGTCAAAACTAAAAATAAACAACAGAGGAAGCAGAGAATAAATAACAAGCATGAAGACGGGCAGGAGGGAACTTACACCGGAAAGGGACATGCAAGCAGAAAGTCTTTTTTTATTAGTATTTTTTTACCACAATCAGAAAGTTAAAGGGAGCCTGAGTTACTGACAGGTCATGCTCCACAAAAGAGAATGTTTCCTTTAAAGCTGCAGCATGCACATTTTGCAAAAATATATTTGCTAAAACATTCATTGTGTTCTGACAGTATAATATGGGACAGATAATCTGTGAAAAGATTCAGATCCTCCACCTCCACCAAGTGCTAGAAAACACCTGTCCAATCAGAGCCAGAAGGAGGGTCTTAGTGCTGTCAATCATGTTCATGTATGCACTGCTCTGTGTGTTAGTGGCAGATTGTTAACATTTAAACTATCTGCCATCATTGGTGGCCATGCTAACTAGCATTAGCATTCATGTTGTGAGCTAGCTGTAGCATAACAGATAGTTAGCATGAGTTAGCATGTTACAAGCATGTTACTTGTAACAGCTAGCACGTTACTAGTCACAACTAGCATATCATTGGCATATTACTAGTAACACCTAGCATGTTACTAGCATGTTGCTAGTAGCATGTTACTAGCATGTTGCTAGTAGCATGTTACTAGCATGTTGCTAGTAGCATGTTACTAGCATGTTACTAGTAACACCTAGCATGTTAATAGCCTGTTTGTAACTTTGGGATAAAGTCATTGCCATTTCTATTTAACAAGAAACACAATTAAAATCATAAGTGAATAAGTGTGTTCAAGCTGTTAGTTATTAAAAAAAACATGACGCCATAATCTTCCAACTACTTCCTGTCATCTTCTTCTTCATGGAATGCACCAGTAGTGACATCAGGTTGTAGAGATAAACCAATTTTTATACAACCAAAAATCCTTTATTTTAATCCATAAAGGAAAGTTCGTTTGTTTGAAATGTTATATTCGAAATGTCACGTTAAACAAATTTATAAGTTGGTGCCATTTTTTATCAGCAGCAGCTTCCATTATGTTTTTGTTTGGTGTGAATAATGTTCACCAAACCCAGAACCAGCGCGGCTGAGTTTCCCTCGCGCCGCAAATCTTTCAACAGTTTCCACAGAAGAATCACGCGAGTCGATTTACGGCTCTAGTCACGTGACCCTCGCAGACAAATTTCCCAGGGAGCATAGCATTGTTTTTTTCTTTTTACTTTTTTTTTTTTTTGCGGGGATTAAAATTCACTGAGGATTATATCTGCTCCAGCTCTGCAGAACAATGCAGAAGGACTTGGGGGTCCGAGGCGTCACCGCCCGGTAAGGTGACCCGCCCACCCATCCCGATCAGAGCGGGTCGCGCGCCGCCAGTCCAATTAGCAGCTGATCCAGGGTCAGGGTGGAGGGGGGGTCTACCTGGTTCCACTTTTCACTTTAATACGGATGAATGCCTCAGCACTGGGTGTTATTGATGGTCGGACATGGATGTTTTCCATTGGTTTGTGAAAAAAAGAAAAAAATCATCCTTTTTAAATTTTACATTATATGGGAGGAAAAAAAGCAACTTGCTGCTCTCAGGACTTTTGTCTGTGGAAAACTTTTTGAGTCAGCAGAGAGAAATGCACCCTACATTTTTTTTCTTTTTTTTCTCTTTTCCGTGGCTGCAGAGTGGGCCGGGAAGTAGCCCACAGGACCCGCTGAGTGAAAGGCCTCCGGTTGAATCTGGAGCAACAATGTGGCTCATCCATGAAAACCCTCATTGTCTTTGCTGTGGGGTCTCACAGGAGACCCTGCCTGCACACAAAGGGAGTTTTTTTTTGTCACAGTGTTGCAGACGTGTCAGATGTGTCTTGTGAAGGTGATGCAGCACCGCTGATAAATCTGGCTTCTCCACGAGGTTGTTAATAGGGTTTTTGTTTTGTTTTTTGCCCTCTTAACTTTAGCAGAAAGTAAACAAACAGCTTCCATTGTGTCTGCCATGCTGGTTACACACACTGACTCCACTGCTTAACATTACAATGCAAACCTCTTTGTGCAATCACACACTTGGAGAAAAACTTCAACAGAGACTTGAAGTTTTTTTTTTTTTCCTCCATCTTTTGTTGCCGGACAAAAGGCTGTGGAGGTAATAACTGGGTGCTTGAACAAAACCTGATGCTCAAGTTAGTTCAAGTGTTTTATGGATGACTTTAAGGCTCGCCAAGTGTAGGGTTCGTTTTAAAGCTATTGTTTAGAGGTGAGTTTCGATAAAAAAAAAAAAACTGTATAACTGTAATAAAAACCAAGCATAAGTCATATATTTTGTAGGACATTAGCTCCTCAGCCAGAAAACACACATTTTAACTACTTTGTTTTCCAGAGATAAACAAAACATAATACTGAACATCAAGAAGTGAGCCTGTCATAACAAAGAACTCAATGTTTGATGTTGTTCCTATATTTTTTCTTGCATGGAGGCTCTTAAAACATAAATCCAGCCACATTGTCTCTGTTCCTTGTGCACCTTATTATTATACATTGTCTTTCCAATCAAGTTTCCATTATATCAGTAAGAGACAGTACTCTCACAACGTCTGCTTGAGGCTCATCTTGCTGTCCATCACTGTGTTCTGGACTCCTGTTGACTCAGCAGTCTTTCCCATGACAACATCCGTCATTAAATAACTTTTTATTAGTCGAAAATCAATTCTGGGATTTCTCATCTGTAAGCCGTGGGTGTCCAGGTCCGGTCCTGTGTGTCCTGCCGGTCTTAGATGTGTTTCTGCTGGTGCAACTTTCTCCTCGACATGTCAAAGTTCTGCTGATGAAGCAGGAAGCAAACTGAAAGATACAAGACACCAACTGACTTTGTACACCCGCGCTGTCAGTCATGATCATCAATATGAGCAGAAATAAATTCTTGAACTAAATCGCTGTGTGTAATGAGGCTGAATAATGAGTTTCAGGGTGTTTTCTCACCTCTGTTTGATTGGGGACCAAAATTGCAACACTTGTTACATTTTCAGCATTGGATGATCCAAACCCTTTGAAGAATCTGTTCCCACATGACCTAAAACCACTGACAGGAACGACATGAAAACACCGAGGGCAACGTCCGTCTTCACAAAGTATAAACAAATGCAGTGGCATCAAATTTGAGTGGTTGTAGGATTTCTCTTTTTTTTTTTTAGTTGACACACCACAATCCATTTCTAGCTAGTGCTAGACTTGTATGTTTGTTTTGATTGTATTTACCCAGAATGCCCTGCGACTTTACTTTGCCTCCTGCGTCTGGAGCGCTCTCAGGTCCACTTGGCGTTCACATACGCATTTGAACTGCACCAGAGTTCATTTCAACCGAACCGAGACATCAGAGTTTGATGACGCAGTCTCACCTCCCAAAACAAACCGTTCCTTCTCGGCAGTAGAGTTCGATTAAAGCGGACTGAACAAGGCTGGTGTGCATGCAGGGTGTTTTCACACCTGATAGTCCGGTAGGCCCGATTCGATTTGAGACCAAAATAGCAAGATTTGATACATTTTCAGCTGGTGCGGTTCGCATTCACACAGCACTGTGTCAAACAAACCAAACCCTTCCAAAAACCTGTTTACCCTGTCGCCTGTGGGGGCGCTGCACCAAGAACCACAACGAAACCAAGAAAATGACATGAAAAACTCTGAAGAGACAGAGCGCAACTTCCTTCTTCACGAATGATTGCAGGATTTCTCTTTTTTTCACTGACAAAACACCCCGATCCATTTCTAGCTAGTTTTGATTGTCCTTACCCAGAATCCCCGCTCTATAGTCCACTTCCCTGCTCTTAGAGCCATCTTCCATTTGCTTGGCGTTCACATGCTCATTCAAACCGCACCAGAGTTCACTTCAACTGGACCAAGACTTTTCCGAATTCAATTGCTAGGATCAGTCTGCGGCCTTTTGCTGTTGTTTTAGTTCGCTGGGTTATGCGCTGAAACAGATTCACTGAAGACTCTACTGTACATAAATGAGACGCTCGTCCACATAAACAGACTTCAAACCTGTGACTGGATCTCCCTTCCCACAGACCGCTGCCGTCCCTCAGCCTCCAACGTGTCGCATGGAGACAAAGGCCAGCGGAGGCCGCGGGGGCCATGTGACGGCAGGTTTGTTTTAGCTGCTCCGCACTCTCCCGCCCTCTGCGACGTTTCATTACTTCCGAACCCCTGAGCTCAAACAACTTGTCGCTGCAGCTCAGTCAGCAACCGCCTTTGATGTGAACTCCCCTCTGATGCTCCGGGTCGTTGTTTGGTGGCTTCAGAGTTTGGAGAGGCGGACATTTCTCTCTCTTCCTCTCTCTCAATGTGTGGTGTGAAGCAACATATGTGATCAACACTGCTGAGTGAAAGACTAAGGGGAAAAGAAGCCATGGAGATCCGACGCCGACGTTCCCGTCTTAGGGTGGGGTCTTTAAAGGCCGCTGAAAGGACCCGCTGCTGTTTTACGAGGCAACAAAACCAAACACATTTGCTGACTGATTCATTATCTGTGAAAAAAAAGAAGAAATGTCCCTTCCACCCCCCTCATTCCCACTCCTTTGCAGCCATCTGCCCAAAACTTAAGAAAAAAAAAGGAACAATGAGCCGTAACCCAAGCCCACCAGCACGGCCTTATTTACCCACCCTGCCTGCACAAACATGCAGATGCTAACTGTGATGGATTAGGCCGGGGTTATCCCAGTCACGGTGATAACAGAGCGAGTGTACCGGGGACAGAGCCGCACGCTGAAGCCAGAAAAGAGGGCCGATTTCTCCCCCTAGCATGCCACAAGCGATTATGTATCTGGTTTCTTCTCCTGCCTCCTAATCTGGACCGGAGGGGACGATTGTCACCTTTCCTGAGCGACCCGTTCTGACACTGTGGGCGCCGCGCCTCCAAAGCCAGGTTAACTCTGGGGATTAGGGCCGTGCACTTAGACCAGGAGGGCCTGGATTAGGGATGCCGTTGTGAATTCCTTTGTGAGTGTTCTCAGGGCGCAATTTCAGTGTGAGAAGTTCACAGTTTTGTTTCGAAAAAAACCACAGATCTCCGAGGAGCGACAGGTGACGAGAGGGTGGGAGGGGACAGGGGGTGGATGTGGGTGGCCGCCGTGAGCCGGTGATGAAGAGGGTGCTGATGTGGACGGGATGGAGAGCGGTGTTCGACGGGTCACTTAGCTCCTACGCAGGGTGTGAACCGTGGCAGAGGCTGGAGGTGACAGAGACCGATGCTCTCCGGATTCGGTGACTTCTACTTCAAACAGAAAGAAAGGCGCCGACTTTCTGTTTTTAGTCACCATTCTGTCACCTTTTGTTCTGATCCACCAGCAGTCCAGGGACAGTCCTGGTGTTTTGTTTTTTTCTGTTGGAAGGTAGCATCAAAACAAGTTGATTTACTCTTTAGGACTGTTGACAAAAATCACACCTCAAATCAATGCCAGTTGCTTTCTGGTCGATTGAGATTAACTCCAACATTTCCTCTGATGAACGAAGCTCGATGTGCAGCCAGGATCAGATGTTTTCTACAGGATCCGCAAATCACACAGCTGAATAAAAGCAACGACGTTCAATCATTCAAGTTTATTTGTGTAGAACATTTCAGCAACAAGGCCGTTCGAAGTGCTTTATATTGTGAAAACATAAAAACATCAAGAACAAGTTTTGGATCTCTAATCTTGCTTTTCTTGTGTATTTTGAGACTTAAAAATCACAAAAATACGTGAATCATGGCAACATGGAAATAATGGTTTAGTTTATGAAAGGAAAGCAGGAGGTAATAACTATTGGACAAGAAACAGAAAAACTAATGTGGGAGAAATGATTATGGGGGTTTAAAAATAATTATCGGATTATTGTGTGAATGACTGAATAAACTGCAGGATTGAGGACTGTTTATGTAAAAGCAAGCAACTGGACTCAACTATCTTATCCAGACCAGCAACATAAACAAAAAGCATCATCAGACATAAGACTGAACTGGGTGAACTGTGCAAGGTGATATGAAACGCCGCGAGGAACGTTTGACTTTATGCACGTTGACTCTTTGACTCACTCGGCCATAAAACAGATTTAACTTTGCTAACCATTAGTCCGTCGCACCCAACTGAAATCAATAGTCACCAGACCGGATTAATGTTTCAGCAAAGTTTTAATCTATTAAAACTCAGCATGTTTCTTCCTGTAGTGACCTGATAAATGCCTTCAGCGCTACTGGAGAGCGGGGGCTGTTATTGTGATTTAAGGTCCATTCTGAAAAGGTCGTTTTTTTATTTTTATTTCATTTATTGATTAAATAATCATGAAAATACTTTGAAATGTCCAAATAAGGAGACCAAAGCACATAACAATAAAGTCATAAGGGCATCAGAGCCCTCGAGCTTCAGAGGGAAGTAGGTCTATAGGTTTACTGCTCATCAGTGGAGGGATGGATCTAATAGCTCAGCAAATGAAGTGACAATAGAAGAGGACCGAAAACTGAGCCTTGCAGAACCCCACGAGAAGGAGGAGCATTAAAAGAGGCAAAATTATTAATCATGACAGTTTATTGTGATGCTGACATCCACAGTGATATAAATTTCCTCCTTTGTTTGCATCTTGCTCATCAGAGACTTTACCTAAGAATGATGTGGTGTGTACCGGCTTCCTAAAATGACTAAAAATTAATCTTAATCTAAAAAAAACTGTCCTGGGACGGGCTACAAGGCCATTTTTAGCGATACGTCGGGATTCACAGAGTATTTTTAAACACGTTGGCATCGGCCCGGCAAGTAAAACTAACCCGATGTTAACAATAGATATGAAGACAGAGCACATCTCCGCAGTTTTAAAGTCCTTCCTCTGGCTTCCTGTGGCTCAGAGAATAGACTTTAAAATACTGTTAGTTTATAAATCACTGAACAGTTTAGCACAAAAATACAGTTAAGATCTGCTGTTGCTGTCCAGACCTCTCAGGTCTTCTGGTTCTGGTTCTGCTCTGCATCCCCAGAACCAGAACCAGACATTAAGCCTTCAAATCAAGGCTGGAGACCCACCTGCTTAGAGCTGCTTTTGATTAATAACTGGAACGTTGATCAATGTGTTTGACGATGATTAATCTTAATGATGGAATTTGACAGAATATGTTTATTGCCTGTGTCAGAATTGGTTACCAAGCGCGTTGAAAGGCCTTGTTGATGAAATGTGCCGCACTAATAAACGTGACTTGACGCTGTGTTCACTGCGATCTCTGTGAAAGCAGCGGTTTTGACCTGGAACACACAGGTGTGTGTTGTCAGGATGCCGAGAAGGAGTTCAGTGATGCAGCCCATCAACCTGGGACGGGCTACAAGGCCATTTTCAAACCCATGATGACTGAAGGTCACCGTTTTACAGTGAAGGAGAGAGAATTATTATGCCGGGGAGAAAAAAAACGTAGGACAGCTGCCAATCTTCCCAGGAGTCGACATCCCAGCAAACACACACCAAGGTCAAACTGCAGTGATGAGAAAAACTGGAAAACACAAACACTCCAGCTCAGATGACTCGGGACTCAAATAGTTTGCAGCACATTTAGAAAAGTACCTAACATGCGTAGAGTAATAGGTGAATGAGTGATTAAAAAGGACTGGAGAGCGCATCTACAGATGAGCAATTAAAATTTATTGTTTTTTTGATCGACTGCATAACAAAGGAAGAAGATTCACCTCATAAACCTCAAAGTCAAACACTTACCTGAAGGGTTATCGCGCCTAAATCTAAACTCTACACTCTTAAGCTCCTTAGACACTGAAAAAAGCAAGTTATAAAAGAGATTCAAAACACGTTCTCTGAAAGCAGGACTCCAGGAGACGTTGAAGTGAAACCATGACGTTTTTTTTATTGCAAACAAAAGAACAGAAGACAAAATCTACCACCCGCTCATCTCTGATTCCTGTGAGACCTCAATCATTCGCAGAACACCGTACAAAACAATTGACCACCAACTCTCGCGAACTGATATAAATGCAGTGGAAACCGGCTCTCTGCCTTATCGTGAGACAGGAGCCCGCCGAAAGCTCGTAAGATAACTAACAGTCTGTGAAAATTACCAACCTTATACAAAAAAATAAGATTTTTCTTCAATAATAATAATAACAATAAAAAAAAAGCCAGCATATTTACAGGAAAATAATATTTTCTATGAACCTGGCTCACCAAAATTCCCAGTGAAACATTGCTTTATTACAATTTTCCCAGTAACCAACTTGTTACATGTGTCCTTTTTAAACTCTGTAAGGCATGATAATAAACCTTTTGTCAACTCTGCTGCGTTGGCAACAGCAAATCTTAAATATGAAAGTTGGTATACGTATTTAAAAAAAAGGCACATCTGCGCTCTTTTGAATAATAATAATAATCTTTACATTAATGCTTTCAGTATCTGTCAGCTTTTAAAGTTTCTGTGCATTGCTCAGCCCATTTAAGGCACCAGCTATTCAGTAGGGGAGTCCAGAACAAACCCAGAAGGACAGAGAACAACTAATCCCACGCTAATACTAGACGTTAATATGTACATGTAATATAAACATTAGTGATGGAACTGGCAGCAAACAGCTGCACATGCAACCAGTTGGTGAGCAAGAAACCGAAAAAACACAAAAAAGGTAAAACTAAAAAAAATGTAAAACAAAAAAATCGTCCATTAAATCAGTGTTGCTTTAAAACCCAAACCGAGGCTGAAGGGTATAAAAGCTGATTAAAAAGCTGAAGGTTTTGGGGTGAGGACGTCTCCTTCCATGTGGGGCCGCAGTGGCAGATGTGTGGCGAGTGAGAGCCCAGATGAAAGCAGTTTATTCTGAGACATCTAAACCCGTCGGCCCGGAGCCGTGCCATGAGAAAACCAGGGGTGGAGACGTGCGCCGGAAATCTTTCAACCCCCCGACAAAAACGGAGGCCTGGACCTGAATCCATTACGACGTATGCCTTCTGGTTTTAGCTTTGTTTGGTCAAATTAAAAATGTCCCAATCAAACATTTCTATCCGACTAATATAAGCTCAATAATAAGAATCTGTCCATCCATTTTCTGTACACGTAATTTTATTGATGAAATCAGAAATTGGATTTGCCTATTAAACTTAAGAGCTGATTTGCTGCTTTTGGCTTTAACAACTTTTGGCAGCAGTAAGTCTTTCACGTTGCCTCTAGAGTAATTTTGGTCCGCTCTTCTTTGCAGATTTGTTTTTAACTTGGCCGCCCCAAATAGTGTTAGAGCACAAATGGGCTACTGAACCCTCCCTCCTGCGGTCTTAGCGTCATGCCCAGCAGGAGCGTGCCACGGTCGGACAGCGGGGAAGCCGGGTTAGTTGGGGAGGGTTGTCCGGTCAGATTGTCAATTCCCGAAACCACACATGAATAAAACCCTGTAAAAGCGCACCCAGGGTCAGTGCTACCCCGCCAAACTGCGCACAGGGTAGAAAACTTGATGGACCTTGTCTCGTAAGACCGCGGGGGAATTAAGTTAATATCACATCTCAATTGAATTAAAGACCAGAATTTGATCAGGGCATTCCAAAAACTTCACTTGATTTGTTGCTTTTTTAAGCTGTGCCATTTAGAGGCATTTAGACTTGCTTTTGTTGGTTTTGTATTAATTTTGCAAATTATTTTTCTCCTTTCTTAAGGTTCAATGGATTATTAGGGTCGCTAACTGTTAGCTGTTGAGCTCGGTTCACAGTTCAATCAAACTCAGCAAGACAGTCAGGTCCCGAAGCAGCAAGGCCAGTACATGAACGTCACTACAAACATCTGAGGGCTGCTTGTTGTTGTTTTTATGAAGTATTTTATTAGTTTAACAACAGAAGTAACAGGATACACATCCTCCAGGAAGCTCCACTTTTATTTAGCCAGCTCCTTCTAAAAGTCTTTGGTTTTATTATTTTGTCACCTTCCTAAAATAACGGCCTAAGTCAAATCACTGCCTTATTTTGTCAAAAGATGATTTAGGCAAAACCACCCACCCCCCAAAAAACTGTTATGTCAAAAAATGACACAAACCTTTATTCTAGGAAGGTGACAATGTTCTTCTAATGGGAGAGAGAGTTTAGTGTTCTTTTCAGCTCTCTTGTGAAAGCCATTTTGACTCAGTTTGATTGTTGCGATGAAATCATGAACACTCACATTAAGTGAGTTATCTGAGGCCTGGATGGCTTTAAAAGTTAATCTGGAAGGTTCACCACTGATTCATGTCACCTCCATCTGTGATAGCATAGTTAGCTGGAGTCCCAAAGCCTTAGACATGACTGTAACTCTTTCAAGGCTGATAGATCTCAGTGAAATTGTTTCTAACTAGTAGATGTTCATCCAGTTTTAGAACAGTTCATGGAGTCAAACAGGTTCTACTAAAGTGACTTCATGATTCTGCAGCTCTGGCAGATCATTGGTGACTTAACAAAGGGTGAACTTTCATTGTCAGAAAGAACCAGACTGTTTTGGATAGCTGCTTTGCTCTTGTCTGATACCAACACTTGCTTGGCAAAATAAAGACTTTCCTTTCTGTTTGGTTGCGGTGAGACTTATCAAAGGCCGCTCTGATCTCTGTATCAGTCCTGAGGAAACAGCTAAAGCTTTGAGTGGAAAAGTGTTGGGACGAACCAAGCAGGAAAGGATGAGATCGCTGATGATGTCAGCTCTTTTGTTTCAACTTAGTTTCACAAGAAAGGCTGCTTGTGGGGAAAGAAAGAAACATGTATCTCTTCCACAGGGAGCCATTACACATACATCCCTGACCTCCACGGCTCAGATTTCTCTGTTTTTTTACTCGCAGATTAAGTTTCTTGTTTCCATGGCCGCTCCACATCCTCAAGAGGAGCCAAACCCCAACATTACGGCATGCTCCGCAGTGACGTCAGCTGCTCACATCTCAATAATCCCGTTTTCAAACAAAACTAAAAACCCAGGGATCCGTTTGGCGCTTCTGCCTCTCTTTTTGTTGCGAGTTGGAGATCCTGAAGCGCGACGGCAGAGAGATGAGCAGCAGCAGTAAGACTGCTGGTGGTTTACGCAGCCCACATAATGTCGAATGATGACAGCCGTATCACTCACATCTGGTATTTATAACAGATTCCTTTGATCTGCAGTTGTAAAAAAACAAACAAAAAAAAAACTTTAATGGCCAATTGGTCTTAGAGACAGAAATCAGAAAATATTCAGGAGGGAAAACGGAAAAGACAGCAGCGTAGCCCGGTATCAGGCCTCAGCAGGGAAACAGGGGCGGTTCTGAAACTTACTGAGAAGTTTAATAACAGAGCTGCACTTTTTTTATGACTGCATGATCTTATGTCAATAGCCATATCAGCAGATTTGATTTCAGTTACTATCAAACCTCAGTTTTACACAACTTGAGATTGATGGCGTTTCTGTAACAGCCACCGCTGTGTAACAGTTTGGATTTGGCTTTAGTGTTTTGGATTCAGATCTGATGTCTCATTACCAGATCCCTACATATGATCAAGCATCGTTTCATCAGTTTGCACAGAAAGATTTGCTGGTTCCCAGAATGAGATCATTTTCTGCTTGAATGACTCTGTGATCAGACGACTTTAAAAAAAAAAAGCAGTGTTTTTCCGATGGGTGAGCATAGATGTGCTGACAACACTCTTTAGTGTGGAAGTTGTTAGTAAGGAAGAGCTAGGAAGCTATTTTCAGCATCAGCGAGGTGTTTGAAAGTGAAGACAGTGGCAGAATGGAGTTATATAACCAGGGAGTCATTTTAAAGTGATAGGAAGACGGCTGAAGAGAACACACCACAGGTGCTCTGTTTGGTTCTTTGGAGTATTTAATGTTATAGGAAATGTTGAATTTGGAAATGTTTTCTGGAAGTCTCAGACTAAATGTAAGGATTTAAATTCTTTTGAATAGGATCACAGACTGCAGTTAAAGGCACTAATTCAAGATGCCAAAGAGAAGTCTATGACTCTTTAAAGGGATGCACAGGTATAACAATTTGGGCCTATATCGATATCCAATATTAATACTGTTTGGCTGGTAACTGATGGTAGTGCCAATTTATGGTGCTTCCCTATTATAATATTATTGTAGCTCTCTCACCTGTTACATAAAAAAAAAAAAAAAGCCCAAGCAAAGCCAAAGCTGATAAGTGTTCAGACAGAGTGAAGATTGAAACAAAATTGATTATTCTGCGTAAAGTCAGGCACAGTCGACACTTACAATTGTCGCTTTTTCATCAGCTTATCCGTTTGAGATTTTCGAAGAAGCGACAACAACGAGAGGAAGCAGCTGGAGGACGAGGAGGAGCTGCCAGTGACATGCTGCACTTCTCCACAGACTGAGACGTTTTGAGCGAGTCCCGCAGCCGTCTGACACACGAAGTCAGAGTCTGATGACAGAACTTATTTTTAATAAACTGCTTCAAAGAGCAACCTGAGATTATGTCCTTTGCACACTTCTTTTGAACTAAAAAAATACAAAAGCACTACCAAAAATAATAATTAAAAAAATGCTGTTGTTATGACAACTGTGGGTGTTAAAGTTTTGGGAGCAGCTGACAGAGTAAAGGTGTTTTCCACAGTGTTTGATCTCTTAATGTGTAGGTGACATGGTGAACGGCTGATGACTGAGTTATGATCCCAAACATTGTTCATGTCAGCCAGGGTGTGTGTTAGGCATGGGCTGGTACCGCGATCAGGGTGGAACAGGGCTCTAAAAACACTTTAAAATGACAAAACAAATCCGTTTAAAGCCTTTCAAAACGATGCCAGAGAAAGAAAGAGAGCACAGCGCTGCCCCTCCTGCACTTGTTGCTAAGCCCTACCAGTCAGCTGGCTGAAAAGAAAAATTCCAACGCTTTTCCCTCACTTAAAGGAAACTGAGTGCCACCTCTTGTATTAAAGCTGCAGCATGTCTCTTTCATAAAAAAAAATTATGTTCTTTACATTTGTCAAAACTACTACTGTGTCCTAACACAGAGAATCTATGAAAACATCAAGCTCCTCCACATCCTCCTTGTGGTCCTACAGCCATCTGCAGAAACACACTGCTCCCACTCAGCCAATCGGAGCCAGGAGGCGGGACATAGCACAGTGAATCATCCTTGTGTATACGCTACTCACATTCTCCCCCTTGCTCTTCTGCAAGTGGCAGTAGGACGACTGGGAGGAGCCAGAATTTTTCAACGATTATCTGTCTCATGCTATACTGTCACGACATAGCAATACTTTGAACTAATATGAAAAAAATTTAATAATAATAGTAAAATAAAATAAAAAATTATAGAAAAGATACGTAGCGCAACTTTAAGGTAAATTTTTACCACAAAATTACAAAAATTGTTGCTTTTTGTTTTTAAATTAAAGCAATCATAATTTACTTTTCTAAATAAATAGCATGATGTTGTGCCATTTTCCCCCCTCCAGTTAGGAAACCCTGAGATTCTCATACCGGCCCATGCCTACACTGCTACATACTGAGGTCCATTGCTTTGCTTCACCCTTTGTACGACGCCCCAGCAAGTCTCCCTTTTCATCTTGTAAACTTCCCTTTCACTTAATGATACCTTTGTTTTTTAGAAAGCATGCAATATAATTTGCTTTAAATACTGGTTTCAGCCATAATAAACTCTTCACTTGTGTGTGAAAAAGCACAACAACCTCTCATGAGATAGTTTTTCTAAACGCGGCAGAAGTTGTGAGGCTTCAGGAGAGTAAAGCCAGTTTGGTCTGCAGAATAAATACTTGGACAACGAGGGCGTGGAACAGCCGACCATGTACGAAACAGGTGCAAACACAAACCAGAGGGCAACAAAACCTCGTTCACATTGGTTTGACACATCAACGAAGGCCAAAGCAAAAACAGGTCATATCTCTTGAGGCATTCCAGCTTCGTTGCAGCTCATCGCTACAAACTTGGAAGTAGAATCCCCAGAAAACATCCTTAAGGTTAAGTGGTCACAATCAAGGCGGAGCAAAACCATTCAAGAAGCTCAATGTGAAAGCTTAGAAATTTCATTTCTGCTTCTTAAATAAAACAATGCATCCTTTGAAGTCTGTCACTTGTTGACTTAATCCCATTTGGATTTTCGCCGTTTTGTCCATAGTTGTCCTCAAACATACCACTCTCTGCGTGAAATCACAGATCCGTCCATGTGCGACACGTAGTCGCTGTCTGTACCGTTTTCGTAGCAGTCCTCCGGAAGGTAGGGGGAGCCATTGTTAACCATGGGGCTGTGCACGGGAGGCCCACAGGGGTGCATGTTTTGGTTGTTGTAGTGGTCTGGGTAATAGTTCCCCTCCTTAGTGACCCTGGGGCCGTCCCCCCTGTCGTTCCAGTCGTCCCTGTCCTTCCGCTCCGGAGTGTAGTCGGGGTAAATGATGTCCCCGCCCAGTTTGGGTTTCAGCTCCTGGCTGCCCTTGCTCGTCTTGTCCCCGTAAACCTCCTGCAGCTCGTGTGGCTGTAGGACGTCTATCTGAGACTCCTTCTGCATGTCGGAGGGTCCCAGGTACTGCTTGGTGTAGTAGTCCCCTCTGAAGGTCCTGCGCTGGCGCATAAAACAAGCGCCCCCGAGGATCAGCAGGAGGACCAGGAAGAGAACGCCGCCCACTGCCCCGCCGATTATGGTGCCCAGGCTGCTGTCGTGGACCGAGGCCAGGGTGGGGGAGGTGAACAGGGCTCGGTGGCGGTCCACTTCCGTTCCAGACGCATATCGGATGGGGGAGGCGGTGGTGCTGGGGGCCGCGGTGGTGGGGGGGGGATCTGCAGGTGAAACAGAGAGAAAAGACAGCGAATGGAGTGAGAGGAGAGTCATAAAAACTGGAGCAGAGGACGGCTGCGCTTTGTCTCCTGTAGCAACTGACAAAGCAAATGTGGTTGCTCTATGAATTTATAACACTGTGGAGAGTCAGAGCTTCCTCTGAAGATCTGAAACTTAAGGAAGAGCTGTACAGCAAATGTACACACACACAACCTTTGTTTATCAGATTTTGTCACATTACACTGACACGCTACAGGGACAGTGTGTCAACTCATGGTAATGTGAAGTTGTGAAGTGGCATAAAAATGATCAACTGAAAAGTATTATGTCCATCCACACTGACAGGGTGTAGAGATCTACTGCTCATGTGGGAGACTGACTACTGGACAACAGATACTCAATTCACCCTATAAATCTGGCTATGACGGAAAAGTGAAATGAAAGCTATTAGAAGTCCTGTTTATGGTTCTCTAGAAGTCATGTAGGGGACACAGTCAGACTTGAGCAAACATTTTGACCCACTTGCAAAATGTTATTTGTGGAGGAAAACTAACACTGAACCTCAGCCTGAATTAGAGCAGGGCGATAGGCTGAGAAACGTGTCACTGTAAGCATTCTCAATATCAATGATTACTGCTTTGGTTTTTGTTCTAAATATCCAAAATACAGCCAAACTGGTGATGTGACCTTTCCTCTTTTATTCACAATTTCCTCTAAAGCGGTTGTACTCACTTTCTCCTTTCGCTCCAGCCCAATCTTTTTCTTTTCTTTTTTTTTTTTTAAAGCAGCAATGAGGCATGGTGGCAAAACCTAAAACCGCTCCAACATACTCAGGCACACTGTGTGAATTCTGTGAATCACAGATGGTTGAGGCTTCATAGTCAAGTGTACCCACTGCATACATTTCTTGTGACGAATTCCTACATTTCCCACAATCCAAATGGATAAATAGCAAGTTTGATGAGCTGGTCGGGCGCCTATCCATGTTTCTTCTCCAGCAGGGCAGCAGAGCGTCATCGTACGTGTCCTTGCGACTGGTTGTGCTGACTATAGTATCAACTTGGTGTCGCCTACGAAATAGCTCAATGTTAGGTTAGGTAAGGTTAAACTTTATTAATCCCATAGGGAAATTGAGGTTGTCAGTTGCTCACACATTAATTCACATCCACACAGCGTTTCAGGTCATACAACTAGAAAATATCCATAAAAAGGAATAAGAAAATACTAATTACCCCGCTGTTTCCTGCTGAGCGACTTCCTGTGTGAATCAGTGCGTCACAGAGTACGTGGGCGTAAACATTTACTTTGTGTGGACGTTTCAGGCGGACGTCTGCAGTTAGTAAGAGGAGTGAAGTTTCCTAGTGTATTTTGGGGGCAATATGAAAATGCTACTGCTCATGTTATTCAGGAGGTTGTTGCTAAGTAACCAAAGAGTGAGTGAGTGAGTGAGTTGATGCAGCCAAGTAGCTAGCTTCGCTGGCCATGAGAGGTCTAGCGGCTAAAAACTGTCCTCTGCTTACATCCCCCAGAATGCAGGAGTTCAGTGAAATTATTAACATTCTTTTGGACCCATTTTCTATTGATATTGATCATGTGCCTATTACGATAGATATTGATATTGTTTTATTTCCCAGCCCTTGCCTGAATACACAGATTTAAGGTTGGTTGGTTCAGACTGGTTCAGCTTCCAGAAAGACAAAAAGACAAGGGAGTTGTTTAGATCAAAGCATGCTCATGTGTTACAAGGGCCTAGTCAAAGTACAGAACTAAAGCCAATTGATAATGTGTGACAAATCAATGTACATGCATGCTCTTGATCCAATCCTACTGATCTTAGGCTAATTGCAAGGAAGAACAGGTAACATCCTAAAATCTCTAGCAGAGTTAATCTAGTAGAAACGTTCTACTAAAAGACTTCAAACTGCAACATAAGGTAGTTCTAAGTATGCGATGAGGTCCTGAAAACAAACTTATACCATCAAGGTGTCATTTGTTTCTTTCAAAAAAGCTGAACCCATGTATCATGTTCCTTACAAATACAGTATCAACACAACACACTGAATGTTGTCATAATAATGCAATAAAAATGTGAAGAAGCAGAATGAATAGCTTTGGGAAATGCCGTAAGTGTTCAATGTCAGACTGTGTCAGGATGAGAGACAGACAGAGATGGTCTACCTGCTTCCTTTTCTAAAACCAGCTGTAGGAAAGATATGTGAGAAGACAAAACCTGGGGAGATCGATGCAAGGTTCCTGAATCTGGTTTTGTCCTTCAACTCTTCTGAAAACAATCAGTGCTGCCTGGAGCTCAAGGTCACACTAGTGTCTCTATGCTGACCTGGAGCCTGCAGGTCTAACACTACTTGATGGGTTGACAGGCAGAGTGAGTGCATTTAAAACACAGTCTGGGCCCTTGTAGAGCCATAATTATTGCCACAATTGGTTGAGTAAGAATCTAATTACCTGAAATTGCACACGGAGATCAGAGGGAAAGCAAAGGTAGACCCAGAATAAGGTTGGTGAACTGAAACACTTTCAGTTCACTTTACTTTTTCAATTAGCATAATTTCATGTAGGGACTAGGAATCCATGTAGCTGACCGTGAGCGACGTGGGTAGAAACCACAAAGCTGCAAAGACGAAATGGGAATGTGAAATGCTTGAAGGGGGCAGGGAGTATTATTGAGCTCAAACGGGTCATCTCCACAGGGGATGGAGGCAAGAGAATGCATGCCCACCACTCCAGATTTGACAAGAAAAACAAGATAATTGCTCAGTGCAAGTCCGTTCTGGACAGGATGTCAGCTGTGCTTTCATTCGGAGCAGGAACTTCCCAAATCAGACCATTCGCAGACAGAGCCCGGCGGCGCCTTTCGGGACTCCTCAAGGTCTCTTAACGGCGGAGAAGCCAGAAGAATTGTGATAGTTAGAGGAAAGCAAAGTTCAAAATTGGGGTTTACTGTTGAAGAAAAGCAGAATATAAAGGAGTGAGTAAAAGTAATGGAGAGTTCTTAGGATCCATGACCTAACTTTATAATGGTGAACCCAACCTAATAAAAACACAGGAAGCAGATGGGAGCAGCTCAGTTTTCTAGAGGTTTTGTTTCATCGTGACGTAAATCACAAAAAGTATTCGAGCCCCCCTGAACATTTTGCCACATGTCGGGTGATGTATCTTTTACGTTCCACTTCACAAACCGTTTTGCTGCTTCCCCGTTGTCGAGTCTCACTCTAACCAGTTAATGTCTGGTTTGGTTCTGGTCAAGTTGGGAGTGTCTCCATTAGAACATGTTCCTCGCTACAGTGGGTGTAGCTGTGGGTGTGGGTGTGTGAATACAGGCAGGAAAGTGGAAACATGGGTGGGGCTTGAGAGTGCAGGAGCTGTGGTCGCTGCTCTGATGTCGTTAGCAGAAATACTGAGCAATGGAGAACATGGAGGATGTGGTTTTTAAAGCCTCAAATAAACCAAGATATTTAATTTTGTCTAATAGAAATTCAGTTTCAGATTAGAAAACAGTTCAGATTAGCCTATTAGTTATATGGACACATACAGACAAATCTATGTTGTGGCATTTTATTGAAATAATTTTAAATATGTGCAACCTTTTGGATTTATGTAATGCAGTCAAAAGATGCACAACAATTTCCACATATGAACTTTATTTGAAGATTATGTATTTTTCAGGCACATTGCATATAACCCTATGAAGTTACTATGTTGCCATCATTTGTCATAAAAATATCATATTTGACATATATATCTAATATGACTTAAAAGAAATTTGTCTTCGCAAATTAACACCTTGAATTTGAGTTTCTGTCTCTTTAAAAACTCCTGCTCTTTGTGAAACTCTGCTTTCATGAAGTCATAATAACATGGCTCCTCCATTAACCCTCCTCTATTAACAATATTTTCACTGAGAAGAAGCTCCTATAACGAGCTCAGCAGAGGCTCAGTTCCACCAGGTGCTAATTGCTGCCGGCTAGTCTGAAGGAGCTGAGTGGGGGAGTCGTGTGGGAGGAGTGGAGCTGCAGGAGCATTGGACTCAAAGGCAGAAAGGCAGCAAGTAGATGAAAAATGTTTAATAAAAAATGAAGAATAAAACTTACAAAAATAACATGGAGACAGAAAAAAAATAAAACTAGGAATCCAGGGAAAAATTACAGTCTGGAATCTAAGGGGAATATAATGAGAGGAACCAGCAAGGAGTGACTGAGAATGAGTTGTATATTTACTGGTGAGCTTGATTACCTGAACAACGGTGCAGTGTGAGGGGAGAGCGCGGAAGGGAGACTGAGGAGAGAGAAGGAAAATGGCACCGGGGCAAAGGAGAGCACTTAAACGGAGTAACCAATAACTAGACTTTAGGAAGATAATAAAACTAAAGCAACTATGGGATTGAATTAAGGTAAAACAGAGCTAATCTAATCCACGAATAGAAACTAAGGAACACAGAAATTCTAAACAAAAAACCCTTACAAATTTAAGAGAGGTTTGCGGTTGCAACATTGCCAAATATATTTTTTTAAAAATGAGACGTGTGAACAAAGACAAAGTCTTCTAATTGCATCAACAGGATCAAATTCAAATGAAAGTAAATCCTGTTTGGAGATTCAGTGAATTCCACTCTCCCATTACTTCACAGTTTAATCTATAGGTGTTGAGCTGAGCTGAATAATCGGAGCTGCTGGTGCTCCAGTGCTGTAGGGGCACAATCTACTGCTGAACAAAGATGTTTTATGGAGTATAAACACAGACTTCTGTGTGCTGCAAATCTCTCAACCCAATTCATTATGTCCTGCTGTGTAACCTGACCTTAACAAAGCACAGTAAAAAGGCTACATGGATGAATACTTTGCTGAACCAGCAGGGATAAACAGCTTCTTTCTTATCTGAGTCATCTAATGTTGCCAAAACCACAACACTGGAAACGTTCAGTCCTGATACTCTTTATCTGCGGCCTGTGCTCCTCCTCTGTTGCCGGGGATGTGTGAAAGTGGATCCTGGCAGGGGCATTTACATTTACACTGAAGCTTAGTTGTTCTAGGGACATTAATTACTGAATTTTATCCTACATGGGAAAAACTTGAAGCAAAACAAACAAACAAAAAAAAAGTTGAGAAGATCTGGTAATATGTAACCAAATTGTGAGAAAAAAGTTAAAAGTACCTTGAACCCAGAAGTTGACATTGTGAGTGCTGCGATCAATGTCATTGGTCACCTCGCAGCGATACATTGCAGAATCATTGCGCTCTAGCGGGCGTGTGAAAGAAAGGCTGTTATTTGAAATCTTAACACCCTCCGGCATGGCTCCATCCAACCTACACAGAAACCAGAGGCAACATATTTTAGTCTGCGCCATTTAACAGACAAAAACTGAAAAGAAAAATCCAACTGGATCGATCTTGCATTGAGTTGTATTTTGGTAACTATTACTATGTAAGATAAATTACATGAATTCTTCTTTACAATTCCTTACATTTGCCTAAACATTGAAATAGTTTCAGAGTTTAGGCAAAAAAAACACTAAATTAGCTAACTTTCACAATAACAGAATTCACACATGACACCCGGTTTTATCCTGTTCAAAATGGTGCATCTACATTTTCCTTTTTTTTTCAGCTAGCAGTCACCTCCACTTCGCTGACCTGGAACTAATGCTAAGAAGGTTAGCAAACAGTAGGAAACAGTTTTCCAGAATCAGACCCTGGTTGGTCTGCTTAACATGTAACCAGTTGATAAGATTGTTAGGATTAGCCAGCTAAAACATTAACAATATCGTAATAATAAGGCTATTATTTTTAAGCATTCTAACTTTATTTTGTATTCTGCTAAAATCGTCAACACAGCACAGAAACAGAAATAAGTGTTTATATATTGTGAACACTTATTTCACAAAATAAATGTTCACAATATATGAACACTTTTGGGAGTGAGTAACATTTTGGGATAAAAAAAAAAATGTTCAGCACTAGTTTTACTGCACTGTGCCTTTCACTTTTTCTTAATATTGTTATAAAGTATGGCTACTTTTACTTGAGGAAAATCGATGGATACTCTACCCACTGAGAGTAACTAAATGAAGAACAAGCTTGTTTCATTCAAAAAAGAACCAGACACACACAAGAGAGACTGTTTCTATACAAACTTTGTTGTTCTCATGTTATGTTTTATCTGCTGAACCTTTTGTGCCATGTGTAGATCAAAAAGATAAAAGTAAACATTATTTATTGTCACTGGATGTACTGTAATATATATACATTACAGTAAGTCTTAACTTCTTAAGTTTTATTTAAAAAATAAAAAATTGATTAGGAATTATTTTTTTCATTTTAGTTTTTAAAATACCAGAATTTGGTACACAAAACTTGTGCCTGTCTGATTTAATTTTTAAATATTAAATCAGATGTTATGATCAGTTATTCAGACTAGCTATTTTTTAAAAAATACTTTACTTTCACCTCAGCAAAAATATGTTAAAGTAGTGCTTCTCTGGCTGAAGCAGTTTTGTGTTTTTCTTTCTCTAATTTGCAGGAAAAAAAAAAAATTATCTTACCAAGTGGAATAAGTAATAATCAAAAATCAACACTAACCACCTCTGCACATTTCTTAACACAAAGTATGTGTCAAACTTTCACAATAAGAGCTTTACAACAATGTAGAAGGCATCAGGAGAGCATTGGTGAAAAAGATTTGTCTGGACAATGAATTTAGTAAAGTGACAAATATACTAATAATCACCTCACGCAAAGTCAGTATTCACCTATACTATAGTATCAACATAAGTTTACAAAATCCTAATAGACAACCACAATTAACTTAAACAAAACAACAATGATACAATCATCCCTATTTACATTACTGTCAATCTTGCACAAATTAACAAAAAAAAAAAAAAAAAGATTTTCACAGAAGTAATATTATGGATATAAAGCAGCTTCAGCTAAAATCTGTGACAGAACACCAAGCAGAAAAGATCAGACCCACCAGAGCAAACAGTAAGCATGAAGCTTTTAATGATGACGGAAAGCTGCCAACAGGCCGGTTGCTTTAAGTGGGAACTACCGTTTAGAGTCTTTTATTTATAGCTGGGAGTCTTCCCAGAGGGTTCAGCACTACATGCAACAGCTCCAGTGTCCAGGCTCCAGGGTTAGACTATCAGTAATTTATAGATACAAACTTCTTCTTTTACAGCCAGGCAGGTTTAATAAGCCAATCTGGAATGACTGCAGCCTGTCTCCCATGTCATGTTTCTTTTGACGTTGTGGAACATATTTTTTGGTCTGCATATATCAGAAATACTTGCAGATTTTGGCATCTTCTTATTTGCTAGCTGCCAACAAGCTCAAACTACCAATATATTTAATGAAGTTTTTACTGTACTCCAGTGGAAGATTTAACCTGAATATGATTCTTAAAGTGTTTACTGTCATGTTATACAACAGGGAAATATTTAACAACATCTCAAAAGTTTTTAGGGCATTGTGAATTTATATATTAGGACATTTTTCCAGACTCCATACCTGCTGAGACAGTTTCACATGATGACTATCTGGGGCCTTTTCGAGAATGTAACTCCAATAGGAAGTATTAGTGAGATCCTGGATAACTCAAACCAACTCTGGATGTGTGCAGCACTTTATTTTGGCAATATAGTAATATGTCAAGAATCCCTTTAGCAAGCTTTCATTTAAAATGCCGAAGTATTTCAAAATACAGCATGCTTTACATTTTCTATGCACCCCTCTGTAAAATTTTTGGAATAACCTTTTAGAAATGCATCATAATATAATAATAAAGGATTTAGAATCTGAATTTTTATCAATTCGAAAAAAAATAATAATAATTACAATAAATCATGTTTGCCACAGTTAATGGTAAAGTTGCTGTGAATACCCAGTACAAACTCACGTTCTGTCAACAGGGAAACATTTGGTTTATTTTCTACAATATTTCATGAGATTTCAGCATTCAAATATAAGAATCTTTGCCCATTCCTCTTTCTCCTGTGTCTGGTCTTCTCTTTAGTGAATCATTTCCCAATTAAAAGACATAAATCCACCCAGTTTTAACATAAAATGTCCCGGTACAAAAGGCATCTACCAGGGAAACAGGCTCACATCTAAGGCTGAAACGATTCATTTGATTAATCATGATGAATCGATTATTGAAATAATCATAAACTAATTTAGTAAATGAGAAATTGTTAACTTGACCACATGGACAAAAAAAAAGTCAATTTGTTGAAGGAACAATGTACTGAGAGCAGTAATTAACCCACAACTTCACAAGAAATCTATATATTTTGCATTTAAGTATAAAAAAAACCTTCTTTGTCTGTAAATATGTTGTACCCAGAAGTTTGACACTGCTCAAATTCTGTAAATAAAAAAAACATCCTATTAGGCACTGGTTGCTTTCCAGTTATTCATTGGTTAGTTGAAAATTAGGCAACAGATCAGCCCTACACTATTGATGTAGTCAAGCAGAAAAGACTGAGCTTTTCATTGTCAGAAGTATTTCTTTTGCTACAAATCGTCAAGTGTTCAATAAAAAGTTTATTTTCTCTTTTAGAAAAGGAACAGAATTATGCTTATTTCAATCTTTTAGTGTATTATTAATATTTTATTTAAAAAATGGGCAAGTGGTTAGATACAAAATTTGCAGAATGTGCCAATTTTTCATCTGATTAATCAATTAATCGTCAGAATAATCGATTACTAAAATAATCATTACATCATCTTCCCTATGCCATGAAGAAAAAACAAAGGAGGAACTGTTCTCTGAATCACGCTGCACTTAACCTCCAGGAAAAAGTTCCTCCACACACTGATTAACTTAGAGAGGATAATAAATGACCAAAAATGCTTTATTCGTTTCGTAGAAACTGTAAAAATGATTTCTCTTCAAATGAATAAATGTTCACAAATTAATTAAATGTTAGACTGTGCACATGGAATAAAAGACCAACATATTTTAAGGCTTCTTCTTCTTTTCTTTTGGTGGACTGCCACAGTGAATCATCTGTCTAAAGTCTTTTACAAATCTTTACTAGAATAACTGCTTAAGGTGCTGAGCCTAAAATGGATGAGTATGTGCAAATGGGCTGAATGTTCTCATGCAGAAAGCTTTGCAACATTAGAGTCTATAGAGACAGAAGTGGTAGTTTTTTTGTAAAAGCAGGAATGTGTCGGAGACACTGACCTGATCCATTTGTAGTCATGGGCAGGAGGGTTGGCTTTGGCTGTGCAGGTGATTCTCACGTTTGTTTGACCCACATACCAGATTTTATCAATTCCTTGTATGGATATATTTGGTGCAACTGTAAACAAACAAAAATGTTTTAAAAGTTAGATGTGCTTCATTATACATACATATAAAAAACAATGTTTCATTAATGTATATTTCTTCTTGATTGTGGCAATAAGGCATTGCTTTTACAACTGAAGGCAGCTTGCTAGAATTTCAAAAGCTCAATTAACATCTGAACTGTGACCCCTAACTCAACAGGAGGCTTCATGGATGCAGACCAAAGAGCAGAAAGAGATCACAATGGGTGAGGATCATATGGACTCCAATGTCTCTCTGCCCAGCTTTCTAACCAGACGGACAGACAGAGGGTTTTTTCACTCCTGACAGCCCGGAAGACTTGGTTCGATTGGTGATCAAAATCACAACTTTCTTATCTGCTGCAGTTAGCTTTCAAACTGCGCTGAGTCAAATGAACCAAAACCTTTGAGAAATCTGTTCATCCCCTCATCTGTGGTGGCACTCCACCAAGAACCACTGAGGGAAACAACCCAAAAACCTCAGATGAAGACGCTGAGCACAACTTGCTTCTTTGCGAAATGTGAACAAATGGAGTGGCGTCAGATTCTAGCAGTTGTAGGATTTCTCTTTTTGTTTTGGCAAGAGACCACAAATCATTTCTCCTACTATCGCTAGAGTCACCCGTTTGTTTTGGTTGAATTTATCGGATGTCCTGCGTTATACTACACTTGCTCCTTTTGGAGCAGGCTCTGGTGCGCTTGGTGTTCACATAAACATTCAAAACGCACCACAATTCTCTTTAACCGAACAGAGACCAAGGTTTGTATTTGGTCCTCATCAGACTTTGGTGACACATTCACACCTTCTCAAATGAACCAGACTTTCTTGGCAATTGAACTGGAGTTTGATTAAAGCGGACCAATAAGGGCTGATGTGACAACACCTACCGATGTAAATAGGGATGCCACAAGCAAAGGAGGTGTCATTAAGCACATGTTGCCATGGAATTTTATCTCTGGCGTTCGAAAATTGAGCTCCTAGCATGTCATAAAAGTCAGAAGCAACAGTCTTTAGTCAGAGGTACCATCAGACAATGAGCAAGACTGCTACTGGAGATTCTTCCTGCCCACAGAATCTTCATCTGCAAGAACTCTGTAGAGAACAACATTTAAATTTCCGTTTGATATAAATAAAGTACAATTGAATTGAATAGAATTGAATCATGTCTTATAATTAATCAAATTATTTTTCCAGCAGTAGAAGACTAAAGCTTCACAGTTGGTCTCTGTAATTCAAGCAGCCAGGTGACAAACGAGCTTTTCCAGAAGGAACAAAGCATGTATTGTAATCACAGGATGGTAACAGGCCACAGCATCCATCTGCCGGTTAAATCAAGCTGGGAGAGCAAACAAATGAGCGTTCGTTGATGGAAAGTTAGAAAACATTCAGAGTCAGTCAGCAGATCCAGCCTGCCACATAATAACCCATACCTGCACCATCACCGGGGCGAAATAACCAAAGCGCAACGCACTGTAATAAAACATGGTAAACAGTGACACAGATATCTAATTTTTCCTTTTGATTTCTCTAGAGGGCAAACGAAGGAAGTGTTTGCATTCCAGGCGAAGATGTCACTACTTGCAGCGTCTACTGAACCTATTCCACACAGTTCAAAATTGTGCTTCTTTTGCACTTAAAACCCCTTGCCTCTGCACTTGACATGATTTATTGAACTAGAGAGCCTCTTTCTTCCTGCATTAACCTTGGTTTCCGTGTGTCTCCATCCGCTGCGTCCGGCAGCCTCTTGCTACTTGTGTTGCTCTAAAGGCTTGATCAATATTTCATAAAACACCTTCATTAGTCTCCACTCACATACAACAACCAGACTAACAGTCTGCTTGTTAAGGAAGCATGGGGCACCTTCGCAATTCTGACTTTAATTTCATTGAAATTACTTAAAATCCATAGTTTCAGTTTACTTTTAGTTAACACTATTGTTTTCTTACAAAAATAAAGGGGACTGTTGTAACTATTGTTGCAGGGAGGCATGAAACTGTTCTTAATATTAAGATTTTAAACAGTTTTAAAAGTGAACTCGTACATTTTCAGTCATAATCTTATGGTTTGAAGTTCTTCCAATGAGACGGCAGAGAACGTCCCCGAGCAACTGAAGCTTTCTTGGCGTGAAAGCAGCTTAGCGAAACACAATGCTGCCCCACCCCCACATGTTGCTCTCCACTACCAGTCAGCTGAATGAAAAAAGACCTTGATATTTTTTTTCCCTCAAGACAAAACAAATAGTCTTATATTTTGTAAAAAAAAAAAAAAATACTTCAGATTTTTTGACGAAATCGGAAGTATTTCCGATTTCGTAAAACACAGACAAATGCTTCTAAACATTTAGATTCGGATGTTTTCCAGATACCTCTCCCTGGGCTGTCACCTTATCGTGGTGGAGGGGTTTGAGTGTCCCAATGATCCTAGGAGCTATGCTGTCTGGGGCTTT